>PVKN010003932.1:0-35223 GCA_004027915.1 Capromys pilorides | reverse complement strand
TGCAAATGTACTATAAGTTCTATGCATGTGTATATAAAATATGTATATAAGAAATAAAAAAATAAAATTAAAAAAAATAAAAATAAATAAAAGAAAAAAAAGGTATGCAATAAATTTATCATATTGCTGAAATGATTGTTATGGTAAAAGCAAGCAGGATAAGCAAATATGTAGTTACTTATGGACTGTTCACTGCCTCTGACTTCTGGCTGTTGCTGCCTTCTAGGCCAAGGATGACGGTGTGCTGGTCATCTGTGAATAGTGGCAGCATCACCATTTACATCCCAGAGAGGCCTTTGAAGTCATCAGTAACAAGTCAGGTTGGGTCCATTGTAAAAAGTCAGTACAACCGTACTGATTCTTAAGATTCGAGTAAGAACCAGAGAAACTTTTGATATAAGTAGCTCATGCAGCTGCACTGTGAGTAAACCTATCTTTCCTGTTGGTTACTTAAATGCTGATAATGGCTCACATACAGCTAAAGAAACTTCCGGACAAAGCCCATGAACAGCACGGAATTTTATGCATGCAACCACTGCCTCACCTTCTGACATTTTGAGTCCCAAGTTGTCTCACTGGTGCTCCTGTCTTTGTTTCTTTTCCTTCCCAGTTTCCTGTATGACATACTTTTTTTTGTCCTAGGCATTCTAATGTGCTCTTCAACTGTGCTCTCAGTCACCTTTTTCCATGCTCTCTCGTTGATCTTTTCATACTCACTACTCAAATGAGGGCACTTTTGTACCTAGAGGACTCCTCATCTTTTTATGTCTTTGGCGCTGACCTTTCCAGGACCTCAGTCTCTATTTGATAGCATGCTTCTTCTCTGAGGTGTCCCACAAATAAAGATTCATTCATTTTTCATATTGATTTTTTCCTTAGCTTAAATCAATCATACTTTGTCTTATCCTTTCCTATAGTAGGGGTAGCTTTAACCTTCTTTGAGGGCCCCAATGCACATGGGGTGAGGGCTAACGGAGACATGGTTTGAACAAAATTAAAATTCTTGTACTAAAACAGAAAGCCGTTTTAGTCAACAGTGTCTGTCCACATCCATGTATTCCTATTGTACTAAAGTTAATATAGTAAAATCTTTATCTTGAAGTCAGCATCCTCTGTCAGCTAGATGCAGGCTACTTCTAGACCTACCTTTGCACAAGTTGATCTCTGTATTCTGGTCATTTTGGATTATCTTTTTCAGGGACCTGCTCTGGCCTTTCCCATCTCTGTCTTACTGACCCTGTTCCACCCACTTTTTTTTTTCTCTAACCACCAAAATCCTGCTCACCTTTTAGGATCTCTCCCAAAAGCCACTCCAGACATGAAGACATCTATTGCGACTCAGGGATCTTTTTTCCTTCGAACTCCTATAACCCTAGGTTTAGTATTCTACTAGATTTTAGGTTTGTCAATAAGTGCTTAGTCATTTTTCTTGTTCTCACAGTGCTTGGAACACAATGTCACCTAACTTACTGCTGATGGATGAGTAACAATTTGACTAAAACTGAAAAGCCAAGAATGTCTCATGAAGCCAGGGACGCAACACCATTGTCTTTTGGTTGGAAGGCAAAGTCCCTCCTCAGCAGTGTTTGTGTGTGGCTGTACACAATGAGTCCCTCTGCACGGAGGGCTTAAGTACATCTGAGAACAGAAAGGAGACACCCTTGTTTCTGACATTGCTAAGGCTTGCTTGCCATACCAGTGTCCTTTCCTTTCTGGGTCTTTTTTCATTTTTTTGTAGGTATCGCACGTGTTCTTTTTCCTTAGGCATTTCTTATTTTTGGATCTTTTTATTCTGACTATACTCACCCTTTCTCTCCCTAGGCTTTTTCCCCCCCATCAGTGTCAGTATTTGATATAGTAGCTCTGCTATTCTAATATGCTTGTCTACCTTTGTGTCCTGTTTCCACTGTTGCAAATAATGCATGTAATTGAAACAATTTTTTTTATTAATGGAGGCCTTACATCACGTATATTTAGAGTAGTGAAAGGGTGCATACTGAGGTCTAAAAGTGGGACAAGACTTTGCAGATTAACTTAAATAATAAATGATCAATTTTTTAAAAGATGCTAATAATTCTTGGACAGATGACAATAATTTAAAATAGCCTATCCACTGAGTTAGAAAATTAAAGCTGATGTGGAAGTTAAAATACTCCTTTCTCTAACCTATAAAGAACTGAATTATCAAAAGGGAAATACTTGAAAGCCAGTGTTTGTGTTCACAAGTGATGGCCTGAATGAGCTAGATCTGCACATCTGTAAATTAATACACAGTAACAGGAACAGATACCATCTGGAGCAGATCTGTGCTTAGGTATCTAAATCTTCTGTCAGGGGGACGTAACCAAATGTGATGGGGCTCTCTCCCTCACTCATCACACTGTTCCATAGGTCCCTCTGTAGTTCTTTGGTTTTCTTCTATAGCTAGAGGAGTGGGGATGCTGAATACATACAACTGGAATGGAAAAGCCAATCTGTGAAGCTCTGATGCATTTCCCAGCAGTCACTAGAGGTCCCAGCTATGCTGTTGAAACTTTTGAGTCATAGAAGGGCTTCTGCCACCTGTTGTGTAAGACAGGTTGGTACAGGTGCAACATCAGCAGTTTCTCCTTTCACCCCTTCTGCATTGACTTAGAGGGCAAAGGCATAAACAATGAGACTGTGAATTAGGACAGAGCGTGAAACAGCTAATTAATTTTGGTGCTTTATTTAAAGATGTTACATAACACACTCAGAGGACGTTATGCAGCCAAGAAATTCTCATTGAGCCCCAACTTCTTGAGTAACAATGTTTTTGAAGATGCAGAATTCTCTTCCTAGCATGACAAAGACTATTGGGGTCAGTGAGTCAAATGTGATTTGATGCAGTCATTTAAGATGGAAATGTATTTAGATGTGTATTTCATATTTGCAAGGTCTCTTTAAGAACTTACAATAGTTAAGACTATGTCTCAATGACTCACAGATTGTACTGTCTGGCTAGCTTGCATTCTTCAGTACAGCAGACTTCTACCACCTAATGATCTGTCTCTGACTACATGGCACTGTGATCTAAGACAAAGATCACCCAGGCTAGTAGATAGGTGTTTAAAGTAAGATCAACATGACTTGATGTGACTTTTGGTAATAAGTCACTTAAGTTCTAATCAATCAGGTTCATAACTGTTTGCTCAGCTCCTGTATAGCTCTGGATCAAGGTTCTTTAGGATCCTGGTGAAGTTGAGAAATCCAACTTTGAGCTATGAACACAGTGTGTATTTGAAACATGTTATTAAAGGAATGAAAATATGAGGTGTGAATGAAAAATAGAACCCAAAGCTGAGACGAATCCTGCACATCTCTAATGTGCCATGGCAGCCTATACTCAAGCTTTCTGGCCTTTTTCCAGGCCAGATTCCATGCTTAGCCCCTTTATATAATTTGACATCACTGATGAGAGATGTGGGGGCTATTTCAGGAGCCCCAGGAATGATGGTCTATATGTCCCTCTCTTCCCAGCCCCACAGGAAGCCCATGACTGACGGAGTGCAAGGATCATTTCAGCTTATGAGTCTGCAACCTGGGCAGCAAAGCACACACAGCCAAGAAGTAACCAGAAAGCAAAAGAACAAAAAATTAAGCAAATAAAACAAAAGTACCAGTTCTTTCACAACTTGGATATGGAGGTGTGGGAATGCTGCTGGGTATGAGGTGCTGAAGAGATTACCCGCCTACTAGATGCTTGTTTGTGAAAGCATGAATGTTTATACAACTTAGAACTAACCCCAGCCTCCGTGTGTGGAGCCCTTGTCCTAACCTCCACAGGCGTAGTCATAGTCTCACCATATCACACTGCTTAGAGATAGCGTGTGGATGAGCAACGTCAGTGACTACCAAGGCTGAGTGAGGTCTTTGGGGTTTGGAGATAGCAAGGGTGAGGAATCCCGGTAGCAAGCACGTTTTGCTTCAGGGCTGGTTTGTGCAGGTAAAGTGTTGAACAGAAAACCAACTGCTTCAAGACTGTTGCCTCTAGACCTACTACTCTGGGTCCACCTAAAAATCTGGTGTCCTGAAACTCCAGGCTGGGGACGTGGAGCACTCGGATGGCCAGGGAGGAGGAAGAGCGCTGTACCAGGAGTCGCAGGACTGGCTGCCAGCTCTGGTTTTTGGCATGGCTCCACCATGGAATCACGGACCTGGTTCAGCTGTAGGCGAGAGAACCTCTTCCAGGTTATTAAAACGCCTAATGCTAGCCCTTAGATTATACTGAGAATTAAGGGTCATGGCACTCGCCAGCTCTCTCACCCAGACAGCAGTGGGAATGGAGAGCTGAAAGAAAGATGACCCGCGGCCCGTGGAGCGCATGCAACGTGCCCGTGTGGAAGGCAGGGCTGGGATCTTTTCTTACTCCGCACCTCACTGCTCCCTTTTCATCCTTTCCACCTGCTCTTCTGCTTCTCTCCGGGGCTCCCCGTGGCCACCAGGGGTCCCTGCAGACATCACTTTCTACCGGGGAGGGTAAGGAGGGCGGCTGTCAGAGTTAAAGGCGTTAGTTACTCTCACTAAATAAAAGATCTTTAATAAAGGCGTCATGGGCAGGCCAGGGCAGCAATGACCACGATGCTCGAATTAGTTTTCCCAAGTGCAGTGTCTGAAGTCTGGGTATGAAAGCAGCCCCAGGGGATCGGGGTAGCTCAGTAGGGGCAAAACGGACAGAGGGGGTCCGGAGGGGTCCAGGGAGACCTCCCAAAAGAGGGAGAGTCACCTATTTCTAAATGGGCATGCGCCCACCTCTCCAGGGGCACGGGCCGCGCTGCGAGGTTCCAGCCCTTGCCTCAACTCCTGATCTCGGCCACCAGCCATGTAAAACCGTGCCCCGCCGGACCCTGATCTCCCTGCCGTCTCCCGCAGAGAGACAGGCTTCCTCCAGGGCGCCCCGCTCCGACGGGACGCTGGGACGCACTGCGGAGGGGACACGGGTGGGCGCAGCCGGGCGCGACCCCGACCCCGGGGCCGCCGCGCGGGATCGCGGGCCTCCACGCGGCGGCGAGAGCCGGGCTTGGCCGCGGTTCAACCCGCCCGAGCGCGCCGCTCCCCACTCCCCGCCCCCCGGGTCCCTGGAGGCTTCGCGGCTGCCGGAGCGGGAGGTGGAGCCGAGCCCGCGGCCACCGCCGCGCAGGAGGGAAAGTTCGGCGGCCGAGGAGCGGCGGGAGCCGGCCGGGGAGCGCGGGGGCGCCTCGGGTGAGTCCGGCCCCTCTCCGCGCCGGCCGGTGGCGGGGCGCCGCGCGCGGGTTGGGGTCCGTGCCGCCGTGCATCCGCGCCCAGCCCGCGACCTCGGGGCTGGGGGACTCGTCCGTGGAGGACGGCGCCGCCCGACCTCGCTCGGCCGCTGCCCGCCGCGGCGGCGGAGGGCTCGGCGCGGGGAGGGGGCTGCGCGGCGCCGGGGCTGGGAGTGGCTCGGCCCGCGGAGGGTGCGGCGCCTCCAGGTGGCAGCGCTAGCGCGGAGGCGCCGGCGAGGGTCCCGGGCCACCGCGCGCCGAGGTCAGCGGGCGCCGCCCCCGGCGCTCTCGGCGCTGGCTGTTTAATGACTTTCTCGAAAACCCGCTACGAAGTAGCCTCCACACGTGTCCGTGAGACTCCGCGGCCGTTACTGCTGTATATATAGGCTTTGCTGTGATGGAGACGGTGGCCGGCGGACTGCGTGCTCTCCCGCCGGGCACCGGGGCAGTGGGGACTGCGCCTGGGGGTCGCCGCGCCCGCGGTGCCCTGCGGAAGTGGCTGTGCAGTGGGTGGGGAGGCGCGGTCCAGGGCAGGGTCTTGGGTTGGGATGGGTGCGGGGAGGGCGGGAGGAGGAAATCGGTGCAAAGCGGAGGCAAAGTTGTTTGTTCCGGAGACACTTCCTGCACCTGTGTTCCTGTCAGTGATTTTTGAAGTTATTTTTTCATTGTGAGCAGAAGAATTGTGCCAGAGGAAAAGATCCAGCGTAGACGCCAGAACAGTGAGCCTCTGGAAACGCGGATAAATGAAGTACTAATAAGTGATAGAGTGGTTGTCTTCTGCAGAGTCTAATTGTATTCTGATTTCCAAGTCCTGGCACCATTTTCACTTAAATGTCATGAGCTGCATTGTGATGATAAAGACAACGGTCGTTTTACTTTTATCATCAAGAAAGCTAGAAGTGTAAATTTAATTCTGCAGGATTTCATTAACATTGCTCACGCGAGAAAGTCACAATTAGGGCATTACTTGCAACACTGAACATTAGTAAGTCCTGCGTGATGCTGTCATCTTGTTAATTGGAAAGGGACGTGCCCTTCAGACTCAGGAAGGTGGACACTACCTTATGCTCAGGTGTAAGAAGTGACTGGACCTCCGGGATTCCCAATGCCAGGAAAACAAGAGATGGGTCATATCCATGGTGGGAATTCAGTATATATTTAATGATTGGTCTGCATTGAACTGCCACACTCTAGGTACTCCAAATGACACAATGCTTTAATTCTGCTCATCTTTGTGTTTCAAATCACATGTGCCTATTTGTAAACGGTAGTAACAGAGTTCAAGGAAAACTTCCACCTTTACATTCATCCTTTTATAGGATATTGAAGCACAGCTGAGAAACCTCGGCTCCTAGCGTCTTCTCTCATTTATTAACTACATGAGCTTGGGTAAGTCACTAATCCTTCCTTTTCTGGCTCAGGGTTCCTAATCTGTGAAATGCTAATACTATTCAACACTTTATAGAGCCGTTGGGCAGAGTAAAATAATATTAAAGACCTATCCTTAGCACCGGGGAGCAGTACACGCTGGAATCTATGATCCTGGCATGTCTCAACATTTAAAGAAACCTGTAACTTTTGTTTTAAATGCCATCTCGCTTTTTATCTCTCCAACCATCTATCTTTATTGAAGAACCTCAGCTGCTGCCCCCTATAGGCATTGGAAGTGAGGAGCTGCCATTTTAGGGGGAGATGGTAGGCAGTATCTTCTTGGCTAAGAATTCATCGTCATCTTATGAAGATGAAGTGGACTTTGTAATCTCTCTCTTGTTTTAGCTGTGTTCTTAATGAGCTATTATCACACCGTCTGGCTGCTCATCCTTCTTGATTGTATCTGCGCATCTAGCTTGTTACGTGGCAGGGAGCGAGGGCTTGATAAACGCTAGCTGGTCTGAAATTCAGACTGTAATGAAGTTATTCTGCAGGCCGCATCCTTCCTTTTATATTCTTGATGAAAGGATCTTGGAATTGTAAAATATAGCCCTCCTATATATTAAGCACTAATAGAGACGTCGGAGAGCGAAGCTCAGGTAGGCTTTATTAGCTATTGATCTGGCCCTCATGATGAAGCAGTCTTATAAAATGTGTGAAGCCCGGTTGGAACAGCGGCTTCGCCACTAGGGGCCTCCTCTGCCTAGCAGATCACCCCGGGCTGTCGTTTATCACCATTACTCTGTCCTTTGAGGTAGCCGAGACATTTAACTTCCTGTACTCCACATGGAATACCATATGAGAAAAGGGCAGTCTTGTGTGGAAAACATTGCCTAAGTCTCACGAGTAAATGAAAGTGGTCTTAAATGATGGGTTCAGTACGGGTTTTGAATAATATTAAAGGTTTACAGGAGATTTAAGAACTGGGCTTTTTACTTTTATATCCTAATAGTCAAGTACATGATTTCTTATAGCGTAAAGCCAAATCAAATACTATATACATTTTGATCTAGTAATTTTAAAGTTTTTCTTTGTGTGCATGTCTTTGATGGCGCTTGTTTTTATCTTTTGATATCTTTAAAATTGCTCCATCTCCTAAGTGGCGAGTGGCAGGAATAATAGCAAGGTGAATTGTTTCTCGCCGGATTTTATCTCGCCAGTTAAAGCTCTTGATGTCTTGTCCTTTTTTTAATAAATGGATAGCACATTAAATTCCACCTTTAAAAATGTATTGTCATATTACAGAACACGTAATTGAAAGGCGCCTTTCTTCTGTGTGAGCTTTTGAAAAGCCCTCTCGTTTCTAATTTGAATGAAGTGAGCTTGGAAAATAGTCATTGACAACTTGAGAGTGTTTATTTGTGTTTCTATTAGCCAGATGTAATTTTCTGTGTGGTAGAAAGAGTACTGACAATGCATGTCAACAAATATTATAGCTCAAAATATTGCCATATCATTTGCTATTGAGTAAGAGAACACTGTAATTTCAGGTTTTCAGTGAAATTTAATTATGGTGACAAACTAAACACCTTCACACTATAAAGTTAACTGCAGTAAAAGTTCAGCACATTGAGGGCCTGAAATCTTCTGAGGGATTTTTAAACCTTATTTAATAACAAAATGTCTCTGAATTTAGAAAATTATCAGATATTCAATTCTGATTTTCACATAATAGAATTTTTCAATAAGGCAATTTGGTTTTTGATGTTTTTCTGCCAACATCTAGGTCAGTTCTTGTTAGGGAGCAGGTTAAGAGGAATAACTATTGTGTGAAAACAGGTAGTTCTTATCTCTTTCTCTAATTTTGCTGAGTTCTTACAAATCCTTTTAAGAATTGGTGCATATCATAGTTATGCAGATCCTGTTTGCAAGAACTAATGCTTTTCTGGAGCTGGAAGAGATTTATATTACCTCAAATCCCCAGCGAGAGACATGTATGGCACGTGCCTGAATCTCCTTCCTCCTCCCATGCGGTAGGTGAGGCTAAGCCAAAATGATAGGTCTAGGACTTTATGCAGTGCATGGTGATTTCACTTAGGCAAGAACCCTGAGCTGACCAAGGTTATGGATGCTTAAGGTGAGAGAAAATGAATGGGTCTTGTTACCTGTGAGTCATTTTTAGAAAACTTGCATTTGCCAGTACTGCCTGAACGGAAATGACAACTGCTTGCTAGAATTTTCCATGAAATGTTTTAAACCTATCACTTAGTGAAACAGTCCTTTGCTGCACAGATAATTTTTGTTATTGTGTTTAGGCAATGCACAGCGTAACATTTGGTTTATCCTGGGGCTACATCTGCTGCTTTGTTTTATTTTCAAACACAAAGGACTTTTGAGTTGAGTGAGGAAAAGGGAAGCAGGAAACCAGAAGGTGGTGGAGGTGAATGTCTGTTTATACTGAACTCTGAGGCCAGCCTGTTTACAATCCTGAGGCACATGGGTGCCAGTGGGTAGCTTCCTGCTAGGAATTGTGGGTGATTTTAGGAAAGCCATCTAATCTGCTTCTAAAATGGTGGTCTTTGGATTTGTTCCTAGGTATCCTCCCAAGTGACTTTCTACTTTTATCCCCCATAGGTTAGATACTTTGTAAAGTTAATGTATTTGTTACATAGCCAATGTAAACAGGGTTGCTGCTAGGCTGTGAGGTGCCTCTGTGTAGGGTAGCACGTGGGGACCCTTTCGCGGTTGGCCATCCTGTGCCAGGGTGCTACACTGGGTAAACAGATAGCAGACTACACTTTAGCCTGCTCCTCTCCTTTCTGCTGGGCTGTTGTGCGGTGTGTTCTGTGCAGCCCGGTGTGATGCTGTTGTTTGTAAAAGTGTTTAGGAGAAACCTAAACACACACACACACACACACACACACACACACACACACACTCGCTGCTGGTTCTTATTATTGGGTGAGTTGCTTTCAGGGTATTCTAGTAATCATGGTAATCTCAACCAGAGGATAGAGTGAATTTAATGCTTCTAACTGTGTTTGTAAGGGCAAGCAATTCATCAAAGTTTTCTTATTATACCTCCACTGCACTTCTTCCCTTCCCATGATAAAAGTGGCTCCATTTAGGAAGCCCTTAACTACATGCCAGGTGCTGTGCTAAGTGTGGGATATGAGCTTTTCATTTAATCAGCGCAGGCCACGTAGGCGGGATGCACTGTTATTACCTATGTTTTCCCCCTAGACAGAATGTACTATTATTATCTATTTTTTTTAGGTGAACAGACCAACGTTAGGGCGTTAACTTCCATGCCTATGGTCAGTGGGAAAGACAGGCCTTAGTTCATGTCTGCTGGGCTGCAGCTTGTAACCACTTTGTTGTTTTCCTCCAGTATAAACTCATTGGACTGCCAGCTGAAAAAATGTCTTAGAGTTCTGAGGGTTAACTAAACACAAAGATACTGACTTTTCCTGAAATTATTACATTTGTATTTTTTTCTGAGCAGGATGGAGTGAGATAACAAATGTACTGTTTTTTTTTTTTTTTAATCAGCAAGTCCACTGCAGTGTGTTTTATTTGTGGGTTTGTATATGTAGCTTTCTGTAGTAGCTCAAAATATAATGTAGGACAATGTCTCTATATATCCTTTAACTTATCGAGGCACTTTGTGGGCATTTTATAAATGGAGGGTTTAAACGTTATTGCGTGTGTGGGTTTAGGTAGGAAGGCTGGAGCAGCCGTTCAGGCATTCACTGAGTAAACATTGCTTTTGCACCTGTTATATGAAAGCACTTGGCAGGCACGCCAGTGAATACAAAGACGGGGTGCTGGCTCAGGAAAGTGGGAGTGTGTGCGACGCAGGTCTGGACAGGCCTGGAGCTTGTGTCCTGGACGCATCACCTATGAGCCGGAGGGACTTAGTCTCTGTACTGAAGAGTGATTTTTTTCTGTGAAATTTAGTTCCCTATGCAAACTGGGTGTCTTGGTTACTCTTCTCTCATTGCTGGGATAAATACCCAACATCCAGAACGAAGGAAGGTAGGGTTTATTTAGCTCACAGTTACTGGAGGTTTCAGTCCATATCCAGCCAGCTCTAAGGCAAAGGGGCACAAAGGAGAGCAACCTTCCAAGGCAGTGGCAAACAACAGAGAGCAAAAGGAGAGGCAGCAGCTCAGGCAGCTAGTCAGCCTCTCCCTTCCTTACATTGTAATGCGAATTGCCTGCCCCTGGGCAGGTGCAGCTTCCACACCCACAATAATCAAACACAAACTCCAGAAGCTGCTCCATGACTGCATGAGGCTTTTTGGGGGGACACCCAGACACACACCATAACAATGGATATAGTAATGTGTAATAGGTTTGGCACAATAACTATATATACAGGTAATGTGCCAAGTCACTTGGAGGTGGCAGGAACTAACCCGTAGTGGTTGTTTCCTTTTTTCTCCTTTTCTGTCTCCTTGCACCCTCTTTCTCTCTCCTCTGACTCCAGCTCTTAAAGAATTAGGTGGGGAATGGTATGAGGTTGTCTTAAATCTAAGATAGATTGTGATGATTAGTGCCTTGAAAATGTTACTTTCATGCTCTTCCTCATGGGTGTGGGACAAACCTGGCAAAGGTTCTCGTGATGTGTGAGCTGGTCTAGGGTCCCCGTTGCTCTTGGTCATTAGCTATACTGGCCAGAAGAAGCTGAGTCCCAGTGAACAACAGCAGCCCAGAGCCTGCAGTCACCCGTTGCTCATAGTGTAGAATAAAGTTTGGGTCTGAGGGGTGAAGGGGAAGCTATTTGGGGATTGGTTAAGAACTCAGGTTTCATGGGAATTGGAATAAGTCAGAAACAAAGTTTTAGTCAGGCTAAGTAAGCAGAGGGACTGTGGGATGTTGGGGACCAGTGAGGCAGGCTCTGAGCAACTTGTTTCTTAGGCGTGCCATTATGGGTCAGTGGCTCTGAACCGTGGCCCTGGGCTGGATGGGCCACAGCCCTTCTGCACCCCAGGTCGCATTGCCTGTTAGGCACTTCTGACTTCCTGGATGCTGGCCCCAGGGTTTTGCAAGGGCAGTGCTTCATGTGTCAGAAAGCAGCTAAATAGAAACTATTAGTTGCCTGCCAGTTCTGGCTTGAGATTTCAAGGGGGAGCTGGTATCACTGGAGAAATGAACTCTCTGCCTTTTTTCCATTTGGGGGTTTGGGTAATTATGCCCAAGTCTGCCTCATTCACTGTTGGGCAAGGAGCCAGACCTCCAGGGGTTGGGCCTCTGGGTTGGTCCTGCTGGCATGCACTCCATAAGCGGCTGTGTTGTGAGGGCAGGGTGGGCTTTGCTGAGATGTTCTGGGTGGTTTTGTGGTAATGAGCCGCCTTGTGTGGTGCGCAGAGTGGATGCTGTGTGTGGCAGGGAGAGACTGTGGGCTTCACAAGATCATTACAGGTCAAGAGCGTCTACCTCAGCCAGGGAGCAGGCGGCCCTGAGTCATTATTTATTATGCGGCAGCACCTAGGCATAAGCCAGCCCTTCTGTGAGTGAGCAAACAGAACCTGCCCAGGTGCAGGAGCAGCTAGATTCAGGGTTTCTCAAAAATGCAAAAAATTTAAAACCAGGATCAGACTGGAGAACAGTTTATTTAGAGTAAGCTACCATAATTTTCAAAAGTCTGTTATGTAGAATTAATAGTGTATTAAAGAGAAATCAACAAACAAAGTCTGTAAAAAAATCACAGAAAGAGGTCTGTGTAGGAAGAGGAATGAACCTTGAAGTGAAATTAGGAGTGGTGGGAAGATTCAGACAACGAAGGCATGCAAGTATGTGGTGAGGCGGGGAGCCAGAGGCCTGGCTGAGGAAGGAGCAGCTCTGGGAGATGGAATGGGTTCACAGGAGATCAAAGCTCTCCTCGGCCATCTTGAGCAAGTTCTTTAATCCTCTGCATCACAGTCCCTCCGCTAAAACATAGGGCTAATCTTGTTTATCTCACCGAGTGGTCTGCCGATGCAGATGATGTATGCACACTGCATAGTTCATGGTAAATACCAAACATGTGGAAGAGAAAATAAAAATTTTCTTTGAAGAACTTGGAAGACTAGGAGAACATTGCACTATATCTCCTAGCTGTACTCTTGGGTAGTTTCCTTATGTGTCTTCAACTCTTGTAATCAGGCTTATTTTTGGAGCCCCGTTCTCTGCCTGTCATTATGATAAGGTTCCTGGGTGTGGAAATGGATCCCAGAAAACCTCCATCCCTTAAAATATTGTTAGAAGCATTAAATTCACTGATGTAGCTTGAATTTTAGACCTAGGGCTGTGAGACAGTGACTGGAACTTGCTACTGAACAATGAGTCCTTGGTGCCCGTTGGTTAATTAGTTGCTCAAAAGAGAATAACCTTCCTTTGATTATTTGACTTCCTCTTATGCATAAGTGGATAGGAGCTAGGTACTGTTTAGATTTCTATGGACATACGTACATCAGAATGCCTGGGTCCTACCTCCACAGAAAGCAGGTTTACTTGAGTTCCTTTGTGGCTACATAAAAGGGAGCCAAGGGAAAAGACTTGTGCTTTTGGCGGGACAAGCTTTGGAAGTACCAGTGACCTCCCAGCTTCTCCTGTCAAAAGCATGCCAAGAGTTTCCTTCTGGTTTTTCACTAAACTCATGGCCTACACATCCCTGAGCCTGAGCCCATGCGGAAGGACAGAATGGAATCTGTACACTGGTTACCACAGAAGGAAGCTGTGGCCATGGACAAGTTCTTAATCCTTCAAGTAGGACTTCGATCACTATGATGCAGATGATGTTTAGAGGCAAAGCAATGAGATTTGTGGCCTGTGAGTTGACTCAACAGCTGGAATGGTGGCTAAAGGCCAAACTGAGCAGAAAACTAGTTACTGTATTGGATCAAGAAAGCTGGCTCAGTGTCTGGGGTCTTGGATTGTCCCCAAAGCAGTTTTTCTTTGTAGACAATACAACATTCACTTAAATAATTAAAAATAACGAGAGTTTTCTCCATTAATGTTCTTGAGCACATATAGGAATTTCTACAGTTTCACTGAGATTACCTTTTTTTCCGTTCCTTTGAGAGCGTGTGTGGCCCTGAGCTACTGTTAGGGTGAATGGCAGAGGAGGTACCCTGTCTAGACCTTTCGTGCAGAACTGGCTTTATGCTTAGGGTCTGATGGAAGTGGGAGAGGAGAGTGGGAACTGCAAGCATTTTGATTTCTGTCCCATCAAGGACAGTGACCCCGCAAACCAATTGTAGATATTTCTTGCTCACTGAGTAGTAGACCGTCATCTCCAAATGGGAGATTTTATTGGTGGCCGAGGGTTAACCTATACACATTTGCATTTTTCACCAGGGTTGGGCAGTTGGGAGGTGGGTGTGGATGCTGGGTAAAATTGATTGCCTGAAAGCATGAGGAGGTATTTCTTTGGCCTGTGGAACTAGCCTGGTCTGGGTGAAGGTGCAGACGAGATATCAGTTTCTTTAAACACCTTTCTCTAGTCTCCATCAGGATGGTTGGCTTATTCTGAGTGAGGATACCATGCTGATGAGAAGCGGCCAGGGATTGTTGTTGCTCTTTATCACTGTGGGATGAGGTCAGGGAGTAAGGAGACAAGCTTTAAAGCTGACCACGTTCATTTAATTAATCTCAGTTAAAAATCTAGAATATCCAGGTTGTGCATTTGGAAGAGGTACTATGCTCCTAGTGGACTTGTAGACTCCATTTAATAGTCTAGTCCAGTGGAGGTGAGCCTATGGCACTCATATTCAGAGGGCTCTTCATATGGGAAAGGTTTACCATCGCTGGCCCACTCAATAACTTGTTGGAGTTATAAGTAATGAAAAGACTGTTGGCGACCAAAAATCTATCAGTAGAAATAATAGCCTTTTTGAGATCATTGGCCTATTGTTAATATTTTTCAAAAATAATACCTCATTTAAGGTGATCTGGACATTCCCATAGTTTTCAAGAAGCTGAAGAGACCTAGTGACATAAAGTGACCTATTTGTGGTGACCCAGCTGCGTAGTGGAATGGTCTTGCTAGAAATGGAACTCAGGTGCTTTGTTCTCATCAGCTTTTCTTGGTGGGCTATGAGACGTTGTAAGCTCCAGGGTCTGGTGAGTAGGTAATTTTAGCTGCCCTTACAAGTTGTTCAGAACCTTGGGAGGGACTCCTACTGTGTGTCTGGCCTTGTGTTTGTTAGACAAATGTAACTAAAGCAAAAGAGGATTCTGGCTTCAGGAGATCTCAGGGCAGCAAAACACTATAAAAAAGGGAATCTATTATGTACCAATATGTAGAACATCTTCCCTGGAATTGGTAAGATATGAGTTCCTACTTCAAGGACGTAGAAATTAGCATTTGTTTCCTATTGATTTCACAATATCAGAAATCTAAATAAATTGATTCTAAATGATCTCAGCTTCATCTGTGTACACCCAGCTAGTGGATTAACATTTGAAGTCCTTTATTCTATGCATTTTAAATCCATGATCTTTCTGGAAACTCTAGTAAAAATAGTTCTGGGGTGTTGGAGGCCATAAGCCAAAAACGGAATTGTATGTGCCCAAAGAGAAATAAATGTCGAAATGTGTACCATTGCAACTAAGTCAGGAGTTGGATGAATGTGATTTTTTTTTCAATTAAAATAAGTCATATTTTCTGTTAAGGTAGAAATGATGGAGGGTGGTGAAGAAGAAACCTATGTGTTCAACATTATTTATTTAAAGCTTTTTTTGGGGTAGCATTTATTTAATAGATGCACAAGTACTGGGAGGAATTGTTGTCCAGATAAATAGATCAGTTGAATATGCTAGGCAGAATTAGCACTTGAACACGTTTCTGTTTGTCTATTTGCCTCTAAATCTACTGCCCCAATAGCTGCCATGATAGCCTCTACATACCAAAGAAAAGTTGCCAAACAGTGCTCAAGTTGCTTTATGTCATCACTGAAACAAACTATGAAGCCCTGTAGCATAGTGCCTAAATGTTAGACTGTAGCAAGCATGGCACAGTGTGCAGTGTGGTAGGTGAAGGTGAGTATGGGTGGAATGCACAAGTCCAGGAATTCAACAGGCAGCGAGGATAGTATGAATCTGTGTTCCTGACTGGACAAATCACATGCGAAGATCCCTGTATTTGCGTGTAAGGCTGACAATGGATAAAGCCGTCCTTAAAAATTGTTCACTCGTATTTGCAGTTTATAAGCAAGCCTGTTTTAAACTATATCCCTGCATCAAGTGAGTGAGTTTTCTTAAAAGATACCTATAAACAAATCTTTATTCATAATCTTGTAGCAGGCTGGATTTAATAGAGCCGGGAAGTCTTCCAACCCATTATGTGTTCTTGAAGATAATAAGGGAGGGCTAATTACCTAACTGAAACAATTATAAAAGAAAAATGTTGGACATTGTGACTGGGATTTTGACATTAGCAAAAGTGTTTTAGAAGATAGAACTTTAAGAAACAGCAAGGACAATCTATTTGAATCAAGCTATTTTTATTAAATCTATGGCGTGGGTGTAGTCTACCGAATAGGAGGACAGGATTAAATAATGCACCGAGTTTCTGTGGGGAAGTGGTGGTTCTAAGGTACATGGCTGGTGTTCACAGTTGGAGCCTCTGAAATTCTACATTTGATGATTATACCTTTCCAGTAGCCACCTATCTTTCTCTTTAATAAGTGATACTCCTTATCAGGCTTGATTTGTGTGCATTGATTGAACCATTATACTTGTTAAATATTAAAACATTTCCCCCTGTGTGAAGTCTAATTAGGCAAAGTGTTCAGGGTGAGTCTGGTGTTATCATTAAGAGCAATAGCCCGGCCACCACCCACGTCATACATCATCTAACTGGATTCTGTGCTTGCTTCCCTCTCTTGTAACAGAGCATCACTGTACCAAATTTTTTTTTTTTTGATGGAAAAGAGGTATCATGCTAAAAAAATATGAAACTTTTGAAACATATGCAGAGAAATTTCTCATTTTTATTTCTATTTTTCATGAAACAGGCTTTTGCAAAGATAGATTAGTTACTTGATTTTGATTTTATTAAAGTATCTGAATATAAATTTAAAGGATAAAAGTACAAACTGAAATGATATTTGGAAGAAGAGAGAACCAATCAGCAAGTGTTTGTATTTTATATGTGCTTCTGATCATACAGTGTTTTCGAAATCAGGCTGCTGGTACCCGAAAGTACATTCAGTGGTCTTTTATTTACTTTTTTGACTTTGATGATTACTTTGAAAAATTTATTTGTGTTGTTGGTTTGGTAGCAAGCATTATATCCATACAGGGCCAAGAATAAGATTGTGAATCATTCTAGTATCTTTGATAAGTTACCCAACTTCATTTTGAGATGACCGTTGTAATGAATATTGCCCTATTTTGAGGTATGCACAGTACTTTTTCATTTATTTTTTAAAGTTCTGAAAAAAATCTTTAGTCTGCTGTGCCATGCAGATGTGTCGAGTTGTGCACATATCCATGTCGTCTGAGGCTGATTAGCCTGAAGCAGATTATTATTCTCCAGGAGAAAAGCTTTTAAGCCGTAAGTTGCATGTAATGTGTGGTTATCAGGCTGATAGATTTTTCCTCTCAGTGGTCCTAAAAGCTCACATTGGAATTTTGGAAAGGACCTTTATCTCTTCACAATTTCAAATAGCAACAGCATCACTTTCCACTTATGAATTATGGAAATCACTGTATGTCTTTCCAAAGTGAGATTTTTTTTTTTGAGCTGTTTTTGAATGTGGTCAAATCAAAATGAGATTTGGCTGCAAATTAAAATATGGATATGAAAATCAAAGAATGAAAGGGAACTTATAGATCTTCTAATCCATTTATCTGCTTCACAAAAGGCAGCGCTGGTGCTCAGGGAGGCAGTGTGGGTGTTGTCACAGACCTGGCCCAGCTCCTGCACTTTGCAGTATGACAGTGGAGATCCTTGAGGACGTGGGACCATTTTCCATTCCCACTCCCTTCTCATAATGCAGTAGCTTAGAAAGGTTTCAAAGGCAGGATTGCTTCTTATGGTCAGCTGGAGATGGGGCCCTTGAAATCTGCCTGGGGCTAAAGAAACATTTTAGAGTTTAATGGGAATATTGCTGTGAGTGAAAATTCAATGATGAAAAATCTTAGGGCAGCTTTTGAGAATTGTAGAATTCAGTAATGAGTCAGCCTTAGCAGCAGACAACTGCCTAGGGGTGACCAGAGGGAGGATTTGCTGCAGCTGGGCCACAGCAGGGCTCAGCTAGAGAGCCGCATTTCACAGACCCATGGTCTTGCTCTTTTTTGGCCTGCAAGGGCAATTATGGGGCCCTAAGTAAGCCACCTAACTAAGATGCTCTCAGGTTAAAGGGGAGCAGGAAGGTTAATTTGCCTGACAGATATTTCAGGTTTGTGTAGCCTGCTGGTTAAGCACATGGTGGATGACTCTAATGTATTTGGCTTAGACCAGCTGCTACTTACTAACTATGGAACTTAGGTGATGTACTTGACCACTCGGAGCTCAGTTGTTTAGTTCATGAAACGGCAACAATAGCAATTATTGATATCAGTAATTCATTTAATTCTTAACTCTATAAGTGGTATGACTGGTATCCTTACTTTACAATGAGGAAATTGAGCCCAAAGGGGTTTAGTGCCTTATCCAAGGCAACATAGAGTTTGAGCCAGGATTTGGGTCTGGACATCTGTGATTCGTTAACACTCACCTGTGCAGTCTCCTCACAGGATTAAATGCATCATGAGCATCAGATGGAATAGGCACGCCGAAATGCTGTGTTTGCGCTAATTGATAACTGTAATAAAGCTCCATTGAGCTAATAACAGAAACAACCAACATGGTCTCTATGATCAGTACTTTCTTTCTCCGTAAACAAGCTCCAAAGAAGCTAGATTACTTTGGTGAGTTTGAAGGTACTGTACCAAACTGTGAAGACAGTCCCATGTCCTTGTAGGTCACAAGGTCCTAGGAGAGCTCCAGCTGAGTCTGCCTTGGATTAAGCTCATCAACTCTTTTGGTCAAGACTCATTTTCCGCTCTGAAGGCTCTTTCCTTTTCTTGCTGTTGAGGTAGCAAAGATGCATTCTGAAGTATTTTCCTCTAACCAGATGATCAGGCTGTTAGACTTGTTGTGAACATTAATTGCCTAGTCACCAAGCTAACCACTTCTCTAGAAGCCCCCCAGAACAACACCCTAATTCTTTCAGGAAAGCCTTCAACCTACTCCTAAGTTGTTCAAGGAGCCAGCCTCCTTGAATTCATAGCTTAATTCTCAAAGTGTAATTGTATTTCCAAAGTGTGATGTATGGAGTTTAGACTTATCTAGTATCTGTTCTTTTCTTCCTTTTAAATCCCTAAGTTCTAAATACATTTATGTGTATTTCATGTGTATACATTTTAATTTACAATAATAAATGAATAATTATCCATAATCATCTAGAACATTCCCTTTGAGGCCCTTCCATGTACTTCTGGGTCATATTTTCTTATTTCTCTCTTCCCCAACACGGCAGGGGCAACTACTCCTTCAAACACTGTTAACCATTTGTTTGCTCTTCTTTAGAGCTTTTAGCACAAATTTATGTTGTGAAGCTGTTGTTTGTGAGACAGCAGGTTGGATGGGAATATTTGACCTGAAGATGAGCCAGAGAGCAGTTACTCAACACTTGTTTCAAGAAAGACTAAAATGGAGAGTTTTCAGAAGGAACAGCAGAACATCAGCTTCATAGATCTTGGAAATCCTCACTCTGTGAACATAAATGTTATCAGTACAGGATTTGTGAAGGGATTTGTGTGAAGACACCCAGTTGTGTTGGCTCACATCCCCCTTTCTGAGGAGGCTGGCTTGAGGGCGGGCAGGCTCCCTCACCTGGGTCTCCTATCCTACAGTCCTATGTCCCTGGGACTGGGGGCCTTGGGCTGGTACCCTGTGAAATGTTCTGGTGGTCAGGAACAGGGAGCTTCTGGGGGCATAGGGCTTCCTCTGCAAAGCATGTTGGTGGATGTGTGTGTGTGTGTGTGTGTGTGTGTGTGTGTGTGTGTGGTTTGGTGTGAGCCTTGTGGACCAGATGTGGCCCCTTGGGAATGGAAAGCCAGCCTGGAACTGTCTGGTCTCTGCCCAAGAGGTGCAGCCTGCAGGGAGCAGGGGACTGGATTCCAGGGAGTGGTGGGGGAAGGACACAAACAGGACTTGACTGTGCTGTCCACCTTACAGGGATGTTGGAGCCACTGAAGACCCCACAAATCATGTGTGACAGAGCATCTTGGTCTAAATATCTGCTGGGCTACAAAATGTGCTGGAAATCAAACCGTGGTTCCTGTGGTTGCCTACGCTTGCCCTCACTTGCCTAAGCAAGTGCTTGAGACTGCTGAGCCATCTCATTGGCCCCTCTTATTTGCATCTAAATGAAAGAATAATAGTAGCACATACTAGAAATGTTCTATCTTCTGTACTTACTGCAATAATCTAGTAAGTCAGCAACTCAGAAATGGCATGGTTTGCTTACCAGGAGTAAGACCTTGCTCTTGTATCTTGTGACTGTGGTCTTCACAGGGAGCTACAAAAGCTGGGTAAAGAGAAAAGGAGACACAGAGGATGGGAGTGCTTCCTGATATTTTAGGGCACCCTTAGGATTTTTGCTTGTACCTTATTGATCAGAGTCTACTCACAAGGGAGAAGCTAGGAAACACAAACCTATTGATGACCAGTAGCAAACCCAGCTAAAGGTTGAGATCGTTTTGTAAAGAGGAAGGGGACAATGGATACTGAGAGGCAATCAGCAGCCTCTGCCATCTGAGAATTATGCACCCCACTTGGTTTTTTTCCTTGCTCAGTAAAGGGAAAATACTCCCCCTGAATCTTCCAGTTATTTCAACTTGATAAGGTCTTTATCATACAGAACTACAAAGGCATTTTAACACCTAAAAATTAGTAGTAATTCTTTACAAATCACCTAATAATACCCAGACCTTGTGTACACTTTCTTCACTCATCAATCTTTGTTGGAATTGTGATTCAGAGGAGGGACACATATGACATTTGATTGTTCAGTCTCTAAAGTCTCTTCATTTCAAGCATTGTTGTATGCTGAGTTTGTAGCTTCTGATTTTTTTAATAAACTGTACTTATATCTATATGAGATTTAATTAGACTGCTTCATTTTTCTTTTGTCAGGTGAAAATAAATCATAGTTTGTAGGAGTAGTTCTTTTGCTTCGATCAGCTCAGTGTCTTTGTCTATTTTTAGTGATGCTAAGATGGACAGTGGGCCTGCCTTTATACTTTATTTTTTTAAAACATTTATCAATTTTAATGAGAAAGAAATAACAGTGAGACAGTTTCAAAAAATGTTAATAGGACAGCCACCATAATTAGTACAATGCATATTGTCTTCATAGTAGTTGTTCAGAGTACAAGATGCAGACATAACTTTTCTAAACACTATTAGTACAAATATTTCTTCTCATAGAACTAAGAGAAAATAGTTGTATATATAGTCCAATAGTCCATAATATTAGTGGGTTATCAACAGAACTGACAGTGTTGGAAGCTGTTGACTTAAACCTTTTACAGCTCAGCATATTAATATGGCTTTACTTTTTATACCTCTTGCTTAAACTTTTCTGCTGGGTGGTTAAGACCCAGTTAAAGCAAGACCTATGGAATAAAAAACATAGCTTTCATATCTGACAAGGTCAGCCGAAACACCTCAGGATTTACCCGGAAACCATGTACAGTGTTTTGTAGAACTTTTATCAGTGTCAGCCATCTGGATGAGTCACGGCCACTGCTTGACCACTTTGCTCTCTGTAAAAGTTTGAGAGAATGTTTTCTCTCTAGGTGATTCTCCTTAGGCACAGTACACATTGTGGATCCCTTTCCCCTGTGGCCCCATTATCTCCTTGAACAGAAAATTTGGAACACCACTGAGTTATAGGATGTTATAGTACAGGTTTTCTTATGTCTTAACTCCTCACTGACCTAGAGGAGCTAGGGCCAAAATAGTGGCTATCCTTGGGGCCCTTGTATTTCTGTAATTTTTGGTCTGCAAACTGAAGTTGTTAACTCTCCAGAAAGAGAAGCTTAGTGATATTATTACCCTACAACATAGGCACTTGAGCTTAACATCACTATCTTTCTGAATATCAAGTACCTTAGACTTAACATGGAACCAGTATTTTCAATCAAGCATTGGTGTTCTAATTAATACCTATAGAATGTGCTTTTTTAAAAAAATACTTGAGAATATAGCAATAATTGATATGACATTAGAAGCAGCACACATTTAAAAGGCCAGAATGACAGGATTTCCAATATTACATTTTGCTATCCTCTGTGTAGTTGCTTACTTCTCAGATATTAACATATATAGTTAGCCAAGGTTGAAACTACTTGCCTTTATACTTCTATTTTTGTAAATCCTTAAAATATTTTTATTATTGTAAAATTTACATAGAATTTATCAACTTAATCACTTTAAGTGTACAGTTCAGTGGCATTAAATATACTGCAGTGTATCTGTTATCACTGTTCATCTTGTTCAGGCCTTCCATCTTTACAACAGAAACACTACTTAGGGCCAGCCAAATAGCTCAGCAGATTAAAGCACTTGCAAGCAGGGGCAGGGGCTGGGGGTTCAATCTCCAGGGTATGCTAAGATGGCAATTGACCCTGGGTGTTGTGGCACACACTATTATCTCAACTCTTGGGAGGCTGTAAACAGGTGGATCACTCCAAGTCCGACCTAGTAGTGAGACCCTGAACACCCTGTACACCATTCTCTAACAATAATAATAAAATAAAATAAAAAGGGAAACTCTACTTTAAAGATAACTCCTCATTTCCTGGACAGGACTGCTCAACTTTCTGTGTTTTAAGAGGAGCAAGTACTTCATATAAGTGGGATCTTGACATTTTATGTCTGTTTTTATTTTGATAAGTGTTAGTTACTTTCCTCACTGCTGAGACTTAAAGGAGGAAAAGTTTATTTAGTTCAGTCTGTGGAGGTTTTAGTCCATACTTGGCTGGCTCTAAGGTAGGATGGCATGGCAGACAGGCATTGTAGATGGGAAACAGTTCATGATGGGCAGAAGGTAGTGAGGCAACAAGGGGTGACCATGACTCTTCCTGTCCCTCATATGCCGTCCAGGCCACTTAGGTCAGACAGCTCTCACAGCCTTAATCCTAGCGCCCTGGGTCCTAGCACTGCACCATGAATCAATTTTAGTCACACACTCTGGTTCCAGCCACCTCTGTAAAATCTTCGTTGATGACTGTGTGAAGCTTTGGGGGACATCCAGACACAAACTGCAAGAATAGGAAAATAGCACTTGGGTAGATTTAATAATCATTGGTTTGATGACCTCAGTTTTTAAGTCTAAGTCTCAGTCCATTTATGTCCATTTACATTTATTGCGATTATTGATGAATGTTTATCAGCTGCTTTATTTGGCCTGCTTTTTTATGTTGTTTGTTTTCACCATTTTTTTTCTTTTAACAATTGGAGAAGTCATATTCTACTATTATTTTTTTGCCCCCAGTTGTCCCCTTACAACACATAATTGTTCTCTTACATATCTAAATTGACAAAATACACAATTAATCATTGATCAATATCTTTATGCTCTTTGTTTCTGAAAAACAATGTGGGGTATTAGGAAACTGGTCAAAAAAGGGAAACTCTGATCACCACCTGCTTACTGTTGTTGCCCTATTTTGTGTTTGTAAATTGTAATATTAGACATTGTGATTGTAAATTGTACTATTATTATGATTGCTATTAATAATTACTTTAAGCTGTAGTAGTTACAATTGCAGCATTATTATAACTTCTAACATTATACGTTATTGTTGTTGTGTCCTACAGAGTGTATTCACTTGGGCTTAACCACATTTATGTCTTTGTTTTCTGTCATTCACTGTTCTCCCCTGACAGACTCTTCTGTGATGTACAGACTTCCTGAGGTATGTTATCTAGAAGTTCTTTTAATGAGGATCTCTTGGAAATAAACTTTTCTAGTTTTATCAGACAGTGGCTTTGTTTTATTCTTATTTGTGGAAGATGGCTGCGTCACAATAGAGTTCTAGGTTGGAAGTCATCATGTTCTGTACTTCAGTCATTTTAGGCCAATGGCTTTTGAGAAGTCAGGGTTTGACCCTAATTGTTATTCCTCGTAGAAATGTTCCATTTTCTTCTGGATGCTTCTGATATCTTTGTTGTCCTTGCTCCCTTCTTGTTCATGTTTTTTGATGTGGTAAGTGAAGATGTTTCTTTTAACTGATCCTGTTGAGAATTCTGTGAGCTTCATGAAAAAGGATAATTGTCTGTCATCAAGCCTAGAAAATTCTCAGCCTTTTTTTTTTCTTGAAGATCACCTTTTGTCTTCATCTTGCTACTCCAATCAGATGCAGTGTAGATTTGCTCCTTATCCTTTAATGTACTTCATATTTTCTACACCCCTATGCTGTTTTCTGAGTATTTCTTGAGCTCTATCCCATTATACAAAGCCTCTTCCTGATCAGGTCCACCACAATACTTAGACCATCTGTTAGGTTTCTAATTTCAATTTATGGGCTTGCTGTGCATAAGAACTGTTCAATAACTTTTTTGAAAAGTAGTGTCATAAATGTTTTAAAAAATTATTTGATACAGGATCTCACTACACAATTCAGACTTGTAGCAATCCTTCTGTTTTAACCTCCTCCGCCCTGGGGTTACATGCATGCACCATCATGCCTGGTTCTGGGGCTGGCATAGCATGCCTGGGGTTCTGGAGCCTACACGGCATTGAACTTGGGATGTTGTGCTTGCCAAGTAGGTGCTTATGATGCCGTACTGTCTCCCCAGCCCTAGTTTCATGTATTCATGATGTCTTTCGTTTTCTTTTGGGAATCTAATTATGTTATCACATCAAGCCCATGTGATACAATCCTATGGAAAGTGATATTTTAACATTGGGACTTCAGAAGTAGAGATAGTTACCCACGTACTCAACATGGCAGTTTCCTGTGAGACTCTCCTGTAGGTGCTTTTTCAGTGAAGGATCAGAGGTAGCAAATGCTTCAGGCTTTGTGGGCCACACAATATCTGACATAACCGCTCTGGTCTGTGCCATTGTAGTGAAACAGAAGATACAGACAGTATGGAAATAAATGAGCACAGCTGTATTCTAATAAAAAATGGTTATTTCCAGTTTGAATCTTGACATGGAAATTTGAATTCAGCTCCAGGTTTGGCGAATCAAAACATTTGTTTGTAAATCTTGTAAGCAGGAGAGGGGAAGACACAGCTCTTGTACAACTTTTTAACTTACTGAGATCTCCCTGTTTTCACAGTTTTAGAGCATTATTAATTTTTCCTTAACAGTATCTTCCTATGTTACAATGTTCTTTTTGCATACAATTTGAGAGTAAAATAACCAGAAAATCCCCAGATGTTGAAAACTGATGAAATAGTACAAAAAGGAGAAAAACGAAATTAGCTTAATAAACCTTCATTGCTTTGCATTTTATGACTTATGTGTGTTTCTATTTATATATTTATTCACGTTAAAATTATGTTGGGATATGGGGCCCTTGCATGGATGAACACTGGCCTCCTGAATGAGCTATTGTAAAGCGAGGCTGCCTCACACAGGGCTCCTTTCTGCACACAGCCGTTCCTTTTTCATTTCTGTGGTCACATTGTGACCCAGCCAAGGAGGCTTTCACCAGAGGGTGGGCGGAGGAGGTGAGGAGTTTCTTCTTCAAAACTGTAAGCACAATAAACCTCTTCTCCTTACGTATGGTACTGCTCAGCCTTGGGTATTGTGTTATACCACCAGCCACTGTATTTTTACATGCCAGGTTCTTTCAAAATGAAATTTCTTTGTCCAGAAATTTTGGGGTTCCAGGGAGTCATTTTTCAGCTTGTGACATTTTTAGGGAAGCCTTGTAGCTAGGAATTCTCAACGAGCCCTTTTTCACTTTATGCCTGACGCCAAGACTGAGCTAGGCAAACCACTCTACTTTCTTGGGCCAGGGTCATCTTTTTGTACTTTACTTTCTAGGTGGACTCCTGCATTCTGGGATTCCCTGTTCTGTCTGTGCAGTCTGTCTCTTCTGATACCCTACGTTCCCAGTGTGTGCCACAGTGTTGTCTCCTCTCTCCTTGGTATTGCCTAATAAAATTGATTTCCAGGCCACCAGATGCTAAGGGTGAACCTACTTTGGATCTCATCATTTCAGGGCCCTGAAGATCTCAACCATGCATTTTGATATGTGTTTATAGGACACGTACATATGCACTGTATCTGCATGCACAACATATGTGCTTATTTTTTAAAAATACAGTAACTAGGTAATTTGTACGACTTTTAATTTTTCTGCTCTGCTGTTTTAGTAGTAGTGGGGGTCTATACTTCCTCAGAATATTTGTTAGCAAAGAGTTCACAGTGCTTCTTAAGAATGCTTCCTAATTCTTCTTTCTTTGTGCTAAAAGTTTTAGATAGGTTAAATTTAACAGAAATTGGGAAAAGAATTATTCATGAGTTAGGCAACATCTTGAAGAAACAGAGCGCTTGTGGGGAGATGATGTTTGTAGACAGAAGAAGGGGGTAACATTCAGGAACAACGTGGTTGATCGTGGTCCAGCCTTTGCCTTGCGTGTTGCCTGTTCAATTGGCAGCTGGTGGTTGGCTGAAGTTTACTTGGCTGTTTAACTAAGAGCAACTTTTAGGTTAAGCTGCAGTTTGTTTATATACTAAGTTTCTGTTAACTACATGGTGATGTAAAGTGCTGAGGTGTAGGATAGGCCACATTTCATCCAATTTAAAAATTGGTACAAAGTGTCAGTTTCAGGTAGTGGTGGAGCGGCTGCGTCATTGACGTTTTCCATCTGTGGTTCAGAAGCCTTGATATGGAGTTCAGAGTGAGCTGAGCAACAGTCCTGGAGGTTGCTAAGGTTGTGAAGACCGGGCCCTAGCCTGGACCTTTCCCTTCCCCTAGATATGGACGTGCAGAGGCTAGCGAGGGTGGGGGTGGGGAGATCATCCCAGCTCCTTGGTGGGCCATGTTGCTGACTGGGTCCACTTTTCTACAGATGTATGGAATGTGTACATATGCCTTTGTCCTGGGGGTTGGACCCAGGGCTTTCCCACTGAACTCCATCCTGTGTTCTTTTTAAATTCTGAGACAGGGTCTCATTAAGTTACCAGTTGCCCAGGCTGGGCTTAAACTTGCAGTCCTCCTGCCTTAGCCTCATGAAGGGCTGGAATTACAGGTATATGGCACCACACCCAATTTAAATGCACTTCTTAGAGACATCCGGGCCTCCTGCAAGGTGCGGGTGTGCACCTCTGGGTTGGAGCGTGCAGTCTGCTGAGCTTGAGATGAGGCTGTGGATGAGCTGTTCTTTACTGTTCTCTTCGGGGGTGGGTGGCAGAGATTTCTCCCTAGTTACTTCCAAGTGAAGTAAAATTTTAAAAAGATACTCATTGTTGACAACAAGTGAGGCTTGGGCTTGCTGAAAGGAGCTGAAGAAAAGAGTAGCATTTCCACCTCAGCTAGTCGTGCTTGCCAAAGGTCAGCGTGCACACAGGTACCTTTTGGGCGTGTGGAAAAGCACGCATAATTCAGCATGTGTTGCTCCTCTGTCTGTAGAAGGACAGAGACTGCTCAGCACACAGGGAACCTTGTGCATTGCCTTTGTTACCTTCTGATTAAAATTCAGTCTTAGGAGTGGTGGAGGACTTTAGTGATGATCCGTATTGGCATAAAACTTCATGCGCCACTCTACTGGCTCCTAACTCAGAAAGTTTGAGACAATAGGGTTTGATTTGGTAGTTACCTTGGACATAGAATTGATTTATTCTTGCTAATGAAAAGTGGAGGGTTTTGAAGTGGGAAGTAATGGAATCTCTTTACGCTTAAATAGAATTTCACATTGGAGTTTGGCAAAGTGTGGGCCTTGCGTGTGATTTTGTAATGGCAGCGTTCCACAAGGAGCACGTTCCAGATAGACAAGAGTGCTTGATAAAATTGTGTGCTTGAAATATATGGATGGAATTCCATTTTTATTTAACTCATCTGTACTGAGATCTTCCATGTAAAGTACTGCTGTGTAAAACAGAAGATACAGAAAATGCTGAGTTTTGTTAGGTTGATTCTGGCCCTCATGCATATCCACTGGGTCTTCTCTGAGCCCAATTAGTTACTCATCTTCCAATGTCCACTTCTAGAACCTTCCTGTTCTCCAGCATCTCAGTGTAAAGGGATGGTTGAATAGTATAATCATTTGAAAGTCTAGGTATTCAGTTTTTAAGTTATTAATATTTTATCCTCTTTGTTTTCCAAAATGACTTTGAGATATATACATGCTTTAAAAAAAAAGGAGGACACTTCAGCTGGGCATGGTGACATGTGCCTGTGATCCCAACACTCTTGGAAGGGTGGGGTGGAAGGATCACAAGTTCAGGATCTCAGCTGGTACACTTTAGTGAGACTCAGAGCTGGAATTGTAGCTCAGTGTGAAGGCCCTGACTTTAATCTACAAATTTTTTTTTCTTGTATTTTAGGGAATGATCTATAGGGTGTTCAGGGTTTTGCTGCTAGATCAGGCCTCTGCTCCCTGTGCCTGCTTGCAGATACTTCAATCTGCTGAGGTATTTGGCCAGCCCATTCACTGTAGGTTTTTTGTGTATTTAGTACAGGGTCTACAGGATCTCACTACATAGTTTGGGCTCATAGTGATCCTCCTGTTTTCAGCCTCAGGCTGGGATTACAGGCACACAACACCATGCTCAGTCTCAATCCCAGTCTCAGTGTGCCCTGATGGTGGGGCCAGTATGCCATGTGGTTAATCTCCAATATTACACCCCCTTCCAAAAAAGGACAACGCCACACAATAACAAATTTTATAACCATCAAAGTTATGAAATAGGCAAATTAGGAAATTTTTCCTATTCTTGACAACACCTAGTAATCAAACTTCTTTTCATAGAATGCAGTAATGAGAGATGGTACAAATAGCATTCTTATAGCAAGGTCAGGGATTCTGAGATGACATGGTTTATACAGATTCACAGATGTAATATTTTGTCACCTGAGCTGTTGCCAGAAGTCCAAAGAGACTGCACTTCTCTTTTCTAGTATTTCTTACAAACATGTTAAGCTTGTTTCTATTTTATATGATATTATTCTTTTACACACATTCACTGAAGTAACACTATGTGCCAGTCTCTTCTTGGTGCTGGGAAAATGTTTCATGAAGACACAGCTTCTTTTTATTTACTTTTATTATTGGAAAAGACCATATAAAGTGAAATGTCAATTATAGAGGAGTCAGAATGTATTTTCATGTTCTTATTTTCTAAGAGGCGATCCTTGAGCATTAATTTCAGGACATGCTTTATAGTAACTAATGAAGGAAGATTAGTGCCATGGAAATCTTGTACTTTAAGTTGATGTATTTTATTGTAGCAATATTATTAAAACCTCTTTATCCTCTTCCATTAAAAATTTTACATTGTTTGCGAGTAGATTTTCCTTGTTAGTTAATGTAATGGCTGATACACTGTGTCAACTTGCGAAGTTTAGAAGCTTAACCAACCCTGCAGTTCTAGGTTCAGAGGTATAGAGGAAATACTCTAGAGTGGGTGTTTACTTTCCAAGGTGTTGTGCTGGCTGCTTAGCTGTGTCGCCTTGAGAGGGGTAAAGTGACTTGGCAGGGAACCAGGGTCCTCACTTTGTAGACATCCTGAGCTTGTGCAAGAAGAACACATGGAGCCGATGTGCTTATTACACCCATCCAAGATTGGGTGACCTGCCTAGAGTACAAGGGAGGAAAAGAAACGAGGTTTGCCCTTCCTCCCTTTCACTCCTGTTGCTTTTGCTGTCATTTGCAAAATGACTGAACTGTTGTCCCGTGCTGTGCCACCCGGCCTTGGAGCCGTCTGATTAGGGACTGAAACTTACACAAACCTGGGACGAAATAAACCTTTCCTTCCTTAATTTTGGGCGTCAGATATTTTGTCTCAGCAATGAGAGAAAAGCAACCAAGACAGTTAATAGCCTCGAAAGGTAGCAGGAGGAATATGATTAACCATTGTATGAGTTCATTTGAAATTATGCCAGTTAGAGCACACTGATACCTAGAAAAAGGACAGATCTTATTCAAGCTAGATTGATGCAGATGGCAGCGTTAGCTCGTGTTGCCTACTTGTCTTGACTTGGAAGATTAGAGGTGATGGTGAGAAAGTCTTTGGCAAATCACACCTTCTCAGCAATGGTATGGTTTGGTGGCTACTCTCCAGACATTATGGAGTCCAAACTTCTGGTGCCATACATAATTGAAATGCCAAAATAGAGCTGCGTGTGGTCTGACAACTTGGCTATTACTTGATTCAACATTTTAATTTATTTTCTAAATTATTAATCGTGGCACCAGCTTCAGAGTTCTTAATATAAATTATAGAGAATGCATAAAAATAAATATGTGATGATTTTATCAAGAATTAATGCTTAAGTGGGAAGCTTTTTAAAAAATTATAATAGAATACACGTAACATAGAACTTCCTTTTTTATTACTTTTAATAAGAAATAACTGCGACAGTTTCCAAACACGTTAGTAGTACATTCCCAATAATTGATACAATGCATGTTGTTGTCCTTGTAGTAGTTATTTAGAGCACAGGATGCAGACATGATAATTTTTCTAATCATTATTGATACAAAAATCTCTTCTCACTGAACTAGACAGAACTTTCCACTTTGGCCATTTTGAAGTGTCCGTTTGAGCATTATGAAGTACCCTGTCTTTATCACAAACCCATTCCCATCGTCCGTCTGCAGAATCCACTCAGGAACTATTTTGTGGTTGCTAATTTTTAGGCACTGTTTGAAGGTTCCTTATAAGCAACATCAACTTCTCAAGGGTTGAAGTTGTAAGGTGAGTCAGAGGCTGCAGAGAGCGGGGCGAGGGTGGAGTGTGGCGGGGGCAGGGGGTGGTGTCAGCAGGCCCTGAGTCGGAGTTGGCAGCGAGGTGCGTTGCCCCACCTCTGCACAGGCCAGTGGGGCCTGCTCCTGCTGAGCTCAGGTTCTCTCTGTGATTCTGGGCAGAAAACCAACTGGCTGAAAACCAAGTCCAATTTCCCCATAAGGTCAATATTGGTCCTAACCAGTGAATTTGATTTGATAATGTTGCAAAAAGCTAAATGAAAGAATTTGGCAAGTTTTCAACATCAAAACATAATAAAAGTTTTTTTTTAGTGGTATCAGGGATTGAACTCAGGACCCTGTGCTTGCCAGGCAAGCACTTATTCAACTAAGATATCTCCCTAGCCCAAGATATAATTAATGTTTGGGAAGATAGAAATGCTCAACCTGACTTAAACATTATACAAGGTACACATATACAGAAGCATCATGTTACCCTATTAGCATGTACAGTTAATTTTTTCAGCAATAAAATACTTTCATTTTGTATTTCCCAAGGCTCCATAGGACTTCCTGTCCCTTGTCGCAGGGTGCTTGCTGGCATCAAGAAGGCGGGGCCAGAGAGCTGGTTTCAGCCCGCTGAGGAGCTGCAGTCTTGGGTTTGTGGGAAAGCTCTGGCTCGTGGCCGTTGCGGTCTGCTTCCTGAGGCCGTTGGGCTGACACAATACACGAGGATTACTTTGCCACTGAGAAGACAGTGCATGGCAGCAGCTTCGGAGAGGTCCCATGGCTCTAGACTGACCAGGACCCACGTGGCTCCTGAGCACAGGAGCCCACTCTGCTTTGTTTGCTGGGTGGACCTGGCAGGTCTGACTTTCAGGTGGCTGTCATGCCCGTGGCTTTGCACGTAGGGACACACAGCGTTGAGCTGTCAGCGATGACCTGCTTGTTCCTTCCTGTGGCTTCACTTAGACATTTAAAGATTTTGCTTATCTTTGAGAACATTTTTGAGTCTATTCAGAACAGCAGGCTGCTTAAGCATTATAATTCCAGTCTTAGCATATACATAATGTAGGCTTAACAAAGCAGAACATTTTTAGTCACCTAGCATTTTTAGTCACCTAAGCAGTTTTTTATTAGACCCTTGATTGGAAGTTTTGCAGTGTGCAAATTCTATTAGTGGCTGTGTTTTCAAGCTGTCCCTCACTAGCCCAGGACTGTTCTGGGAGCCACATGTCCTGGTTGTTTTCTCTTGGACTTCACAGCCTTTGGGTGGTTCAGAGCATTCTGCTGTAGGCATGATAACAGTGACATCTAAAGAAGGGAGCACGAGGATGTTTTGTGTGATTAATGCTTTGAATTTCTCAAGAAACAAGCTTTCTGCTTCTCTATTGTGGATGCAGATGATAGTTGTGATGGTAGCAAGGAACATGAACATGGGCAATTCCACTAACATTGTGAACATTTGCCTGGGAGGTGTGCAGGTTGATGGACTCTACACCTGTTTTACAGGAGGGCGCAGAAGCATCCTCGCCCCTTTTGTCCTTTGTTGTGTGTGCTCCATGTCTCCTGCCACCAGGTGGTGCAGGAAAGGGGCAGCGCTAGGCCAAAACACAGTGAAGTGTGCTGGGCTGGAGTCCTTGGCTTTCTCAGCTGGAAGGAGGCTGCATCTGGCCTTCTGGTACTTGAAGTCTCTCTACAGCATTCCAGGTTGCCCAGTCCGTGCTTGAATACTCCTGGGGAACTGGACTCATGGCTACCTAAAGCAGGCCATCTTGAACCTGGATGCCCCAACATGAAGAGTTCCATATGATTTCTGTTGCTTCCACCCTTGATCTTAAATTGTACCCCTTAGAGGAATAGGAACAATGCATATGATTGGGTCCCAGTTTGCCTGCCCTGTGCATGCAATCCTATGACAAGTGTTATGATTTGTGTCTAGCTGTCCCCCCAAAGCCTCATGCAGTCATGGGGCCGATTTGTAGAGTTTGTGATTAATTTATGATCCAGTGCTGGGATTATGTGTGTGAGTGCTGCTGGGATTATGGGTGTGAGTGCTAAACCCAGTCTGGGGTGGATAGCTCAACGCAACATAAGGGAGACAGACTTGTTCTCTACTGCTACTATTGGTGCTTCTCCTTCCCTTTAGCTCTTGCTGTTTTGCTGGTTTCTGCTGCCTTGAACTGCTGTCCTCTGCTGTGTGCTATGCTGCCTTGGAGCCAGCTGAGTATGGACTGAAACCTACACTAACAGTGAGCTAAATAAACCTCTCCTTCCTTAACTTTGGGTATTTTGTCCCAGCCAAGAGAGAAGAGCAACTGAGACAACAAGCAAGGAGACAGACAAGCAAATGGCTATCAGAGGTCCGAGTGAGTTCCCTTGACTGAACATGAATTAATTTTCAAAAGGTATCAGCTTTCTGTCTTCCTACTGGTACTGCATTTCAGTGCTCTTAGTTGTATCTGATGGGTCAGACTTATTGGCTTTACTTGTTAGTGAAATATTCATGGAATGCTTTGTGGAAGAAATAAGACATTTATGGCATTGCTTTTGAGCAGTGTGTCAGTTAAAATAAGAAGAGGAACAGTGAAAACTTTCCTTGTGAACATGTTTTGTGGCATATATGTCACCTATGGCTTCGTGGCAGTCAGGCTGTTTGCATGGATGGATGCTGTTATTTTTATTCTCTCTTGAAGCCCAACCTGAAAGCGGGTACGTTAAGTCTTGGGGGTGAGCAATGGGTTAGTTTTTTTTTTTTTTTTTCCACAGTGCAGTAATACATGCCTAAAAATACTACAGAAGTTTTGGTAGAAATTGTAGGAGAGCATTAAAACTTGAGAAATGAATTAACAAGCCACCTTTTTATGCAGTAGCGACATGCCTTTTCCCCCGAATGAATAGCACTTTATTCTGCAGTGGCATAAATCGCGGGTTGCAAGGCAGAGTGAGCAGTGGTGTCTACATCAGCATGGGTGTGTGCGTGCGCTCAGTTTAGAACACGCCTGTGCAAATAAGGCAGAAAGACCTCCCTAAACTCACAGAGCTCTGAGATGGGAGAATCAGAGTAAAATTTTGTGTTTAGCTCCAGGGAGTGTAAATATGTTTCAGGGTTTCTCAAGCAGGTCATTCTTACAATTGCATTCATTATTTTAGTGGCTCAAATGGGGCACTTTTGATATTTTAGCCTTTATCCTTGTTCATTTCTTATTTTTAGGTTTGACCCGCAGATGTGTTAATTTTTTCCAAATCAAATACCTGAACCACAACTGTAAAACTGAGCTTGCTCATTCTGAAATAATGCAAAAATTGTAACACAGCTCCCAGTGTGCCAGACCCAATTAATATTTTACATTCATGAATCTCCTCAGTGTGCACAACAACGTTGTCAGGGAAGTACTAGCAGTAGCCCCATTTTACAGATGTCAAATATGAGGCAAGGTTGCCAGGCAACCTCACCTAGAGCACACTGTTGGTAAGTCATAGCATCAGGATTTGAACCCTGGCATCTGTTGCCTGAATGTGGGCTTTTAATCATCACATGACACAGGCTCTTAGAGCGTAGCTAGTGGAACATGAGGCTCTAAAGTTTAGCTCACGCCCTTGCGGTGACCTATGGCTTCTGTCCTGTTCATTAGGGAACAATTAGAGTGCTATGACAAGGAGATTCTGTGTGAATTTAGTGGCTTAAGGAAGTATAAGTCTGGGGGGAGCATTCCAGGTGGGCAGAGTAGTCGTGCTGCTTGGAGCTTTTGAAGGACCCAGGCTTCTCCCAGTTCTTGGCTCTGCCATCTTTCTAGAGTTGTTGGCATTCATTGGATGGAGCTGGCGGGCAGCCTTGAGAAGATTCTGCCCAGGGAAGGGAAGAAAGCAGAGGTCCTTTGCCTCTGCTCTGAAGCCTCTTGGTCCTATCCTAGCTTGTGATACGCTTGCTCCCCCTTCAGGAGACCATAGCCACGCCACCTCACGTGGCTGTGTCTACCTGTTAAGAAGGCTGGGAAATGCTCTCTAGCTAACGTGTTGGAGAAAGAGAACAGATTCTGATGGGCAGTCTGCAGATGCCCCCATGGTGTAAAACGGAGAGCATAATTATCTTGATTAAAAATAACCTATCAGCAGTGTAAAAATTTTTGAAGGAAAGAAAAAATATAAAAATGAGATAAAGTCACTTCTAGTTCTCCTGAGTGGATTTAAAAAACAAGTAAAGTTACCCATCATGCGCTTCTTCTCACAAGCCGCCTGGTGTTCTTTTGCGGAACTGCATCTCTCCTCTGTAAGGTGCAGGTGGAGTCATGATGGGAAGCACCTGTCTGCTCTCCTCCAGTCCCAGCTGAGCAATGGAGTGCGCATTCCCAAGACAGATTTTGGAGCAGAGTTGACAAAGATACCAAAAGTGCTGGCGTTCCTTTGTATCTTGTGGCGACACCTTGACTCGTACTGCCATAGGAAGATGTTCTGGAGGTTGCTGTCTAGAAGTTTCTAGAACTACATTAGTGTTCCCTTGTTTGGAAGCATGGCTTCCCACTTTTCAATCCCTTGAACTCTCTTAGACCTAATGAAGCCACCTTTTGTTGAAGTTAGTCAGAATCAATTCCTGTTTTTTACAGTTCATGAGCCCTCAGTAATATACTTACTACCCAGAGGAAATTTCTGACATTTCTTTTAATCTATCTGTCTGTCTAT
>PVKN010003931.1:0-35133 GCA_004027915.1 Capromys pilorides | reverse complement strand
GCATCATCTTGCAGATGTTGAATTATTTTTTCCTGCATCCTGGTTGTTTTTAAGAGATCCTTTCTTACCTTTTCGCTAGCTGTGACTTTGTCTTCAAGATCTGAAATCCTATCTTCACTTTCGTTCATATGGTTTTGCCAGCTTGTGATTGAGATTTTATTTTCCTGTATATCTCTTTGAACCTGTTTCATGCAGTCTACTTCTTTCCTATATTGCTCCTTCATGGATTCTATCATTTTTCTAATCTCCTCTAATTTTTTACCAGTGTCTTCTTTAGATGCATTTATTAAGTCTTCCATTATAGTTATCCTTTCTTTTTCTATTTGAGAGGTTATTTCTGCTCTCATTTCCTCTCTACCTTTCTGCAGTTGTTCTACTTCAGATGCTATTAATTTAGAAATGACTTTTTCAAGTTCAGAGATTATTTCTGATCTGATTCCCTCTATGCTTTTCTGCAGCTGTTTTTCAACTTCAGTCTCTAGTAATTCAAAGATTTCTTTTTTAACTTCAGATGTTATCTCCAATCCGAGTTCCTCTATACGTTTCTACATTTGTTTACTTCAGATGCTACGAATTCAGAGATTTTGGCTGCATGATTCCCATTTTCTTGTATGATAGTGATTCCTGTATTTGTTTCAGGTAGGCTCAGGACCTGAGATCCCATTTTGCTCCTTGTCTGTGTCATTCTGAGTGGCTGTGATCTTTGGTGAAAGACTGTATGCCCGCAGGTTGTTCGTTCAGTCTGGGCTGCTGGGTTGGCTGAGCTGCTTGTAGACCGAGAGAGGGGGACCTCACTCACCTGGCGGGCCTGGCACTGGGTGATAGACTGCGCTGGCGGCGGGCTGGAGGAGGTCTCAAGCAGCGGTCATGGCACTGGCTGGCGGGCCTGGCACTGGGTGATAGGCTGCACTGGCGGCGGACCAGAGTGGGTCTCACTTGGTGGGCCTGGCACTGCCTCGCGGGCCTGGCACTGTCTGATGATGGTAGTCTGTGCTGGTGGTGGGCCGGAGGTCTTACCTGGTGGGCCTGGCGCTGGGTGATAGGGTGCACTGGCAGCAGGCTAGAGGAGGTCTCAAGCAGCGGACCTAGCACTGGCTGATGATGGTACACAGCACTAGCGGCAGGCCGGAGGAGGTCTCGCCTGGCGGGCCTGGTGCTGGCTGATGATGGAAGGCTGCGCTGGCAGCAGGTGGAGGTCTCACCTGGCGGGCCTGGCACTGGTGGGCCTGACGCTGGCTGATGATGGTAGGCAGCACTGGTGGCGGGCCAGAGGAGGTCTCACCTGGCGGGCCTGGCGCTGGGTGATAGGCTCCATATGTCTTGCAGCTTGGCAGCTCTGAATCACCAGTGGAACACTCATGACTACAATCAGGTGGCATGGAATAGTCCCTTAACATGGGAGAAGCCTGCAGTGGGATAGTTGTGCATGTACTACTGGTGCTTCAATCCAACAGGAACATTTTAATCTCTTAAGTATCATATTTGCCAGTATAATGCTAGTTTAATTTCATTTTGTTAATATTTTCTCTGCGTTACAATTTTACATAATCTTATTATTAATTTTTAACTCATTAAGTGAAACACCAATGAAACAGCAGCAATAATTCACTGTTTTTTGTGTTTCTTTTTTGCAGCATTGAAAACTAAACCCAGAGCCTTTGTATTCTGCAACATCCTCAGAGCTTTTTAAATTTCTGAGAAAACCACTAAGTTACCCAGGCTGTGCTTGAACTGATGATCATCCTGCCTCAGCCTCCAAGTGTTGGGATTCTAGGCTCATATGACCATGCCCAATCACAATCTTAACTTTTAATCCTGACCATAATATATTAGAAAATGATTAGAAAAAAATTTTTTAAATCATTACTCAATCAAAACACTTAAATTCTTTACAAACAAAACAGAATTACTTACCGAATCCAAAAAGCAAAGGTAAGATCCCGAACTCTGTGCAATCGCTTTATTTTTAGAATATCCAACTATTGGGAAAAAAGAGAAAAGCTCTTTTGTACTTCGATTTTCAAAAGCAAGAAACAATATACTTTGCCCTCCAAGAAAACTAACAATTTTTTTTACTACCACCCAAAAGCTGGGTTAGTGAGGACAACATTCCCATGGGTGACTGGTATCAGGACCACAGTGACAAGATACCTGGAACAAAAATTAAAATAAGAGTCTCTGGGAAGAGTCAGTGAGGTCTGTGAAGACACAGGACCTCATAGCTGGGAAGACCTCACATGCAGTTGATCTAGCTGAACACCTGGTGGGTTCCAACTACAGTGCATGCCCAGGGTCAGGTGCAGGCACCATCAGTGTCTGAGCATCTGAGCACACCCACCTGCACTGGTCACTGCTCTGCAATTGCTCTGTCCCTGAAAGTGTGCTTATCTTTGGAACCCAAAGCTAGCAGCAGCTCAAATACAGGTAGGAAAATGTGATGTCTAACAGTGAGTGCAAACAGTCATAGCCACACACAGCAGCATGGGAGACAGTCACTGCAAGCACAAGTGCCAGAGGCACCAGAGGCAGAGGGGACAGAATATGTACCACAGAGCTGTAGAGATAAGAAACTAGCATCTTAAGAAATGGAGAATAATAAACAAAGCCCAAGGACAGTTGTAGTCGGTTACTTGACGATTCCCAAAAGCTGGGATTCAAGGAAGCTGGTAATAGCATATTTTAATGGCTCCTTGAATGTTGTCTCCTCACTTGCTTGGATTGTTTTCAATTAGCATTTGTTTTAACCTATTGTTAGGTAAATGGTAAAAGAGACAGTGATCTATAGTCTGTATTCACCAAAGTAGTTATGCACATTCCTTGGGCTGTCTTGTAGTACTCAATAAAAGTAAGATGCTTCAATCGGTCGGGGCTCACTTTGAGAGAGACAAATCTCAGTGAGTCCTCTGAACTACCTTCATGGGGTGTTCTCATCCTTTCTTTCGGCACCAACACATAACATACAACACAGAGCAGCCACAGAGCTCTTCCATTACTTAGGAATAAACAATGGCTTCCCTGGAGCAGGTACCCAGGGACCAGCTGGGCTTCTGGGGCTGGTGATGCTGTCTTCATCAGGCCACTGGTTTCCCAATGTGGTCAGTTCATGATTCTGATAAGTGTACACTTCTAAGAGATATATTTTAATAAAAGTATTTTCAAAATCCAGACTTTCAAAAATATTACAGCTGAATTGGAGAGGGTTAAACAATGACACAGGATTAACTGCCTAATGAGTGGAACTCAAAAAGTGTAAGAGAGATGTAAAAGACAAAAATCAAGGGGCTGGGGAGATAGCTCTATGGCACAAGTGCCTGCCTGGCAAGTGCAAGGTCATGAGTTCGAACCCCAGTTACAAAAAAAAAAAGAAGACAAAAATCATCATAAAAGGAGTTACAGAGGGAATTTGAGGTGCTGGGATGTAAATAAACAGGAAGTATAAGAATGCAGGACTGACTACAGGGGAGTGCATAACATGTGTTTGGGAAGTTAAGCATGTGCCTACTGCCACAGGAACTGACTACTGTGCTAAAAAAAATTCAGCTTCATCTGTTGGCAGGGGCAGCACCAAAAGACTTCTAACTAAGTAATCACATGATTAACACTTGGTAAGCTCGGCATGTACATATAGATGGGGAAGCCAGAACAATGGTGCTGACAGGACTTTGGGGTAAAAACCCACTGTCCCTGAGAAAAGAGGCTACCAACACCTGAAATGAGTTATCCAGCTGGTTATGGATCTGATGCCACTAAAAAAAAGTCATAGGAAATAAAACAGATGTGTGTAGAGTTGAAACAATAAATCTGTCTGGTATTCAAAGTTAGGACAAGCTGAAGAAAGCTGTCGTCCCCATAGGGACATAGCCAAGTGTGTGCCTCAGTCAGCCCCTAACCTGGAGAAGCGAAGAGTTCTGCTATGCAGGCTCTGTCCTGTTACTGGGAGGGACAAAAAGCAAACTCTAGCAACATAACCAGTGGACTCTCACTCACATTCTCAATGGACTCATCTAGAGCAGTGCTCTTCTGAGGGGGCATCCTACAAGGTGGCAGCTTAATCTCTAGCAGTAATCCTTCAAGCTCAGCCAACCCAAACCAATGAGCAGAATGACCCCAGATTTCCAGGAAATACACATATAAACAAGAGCAGAGGGAGAACTGACATTGAGGAGGCTAAGCACCCAGCTCCTGCCCGGGATCACTTCAGCCATCACAGAACAGCAGTCACTAAACCTTCATGAATGCTATATCGGGCAAGAACACAGGAGAATGTACAGCCTGAGAACCTCAATCACAGAGCTCCTGTCAACATGAAGGATGGGAAGAGACTCTGCACAATTGCACTGTAATCAGCTGGAGTGCTGCTCAGAAAGCTGCTCACAGGAGGAGAGTTTTATAAGAAATTTGGAATTTTATACCAAATCCAGGAGCCTGGGTAATGAAGGCAGGTGTATCTCACAGAGGAAGCTGGAAGTTTCTCACACTGAATCTTGTGTTTGCTAAAGACTCAGAATCTGCATTAACATCACCGCTTTACAGAAAGTCAAATGTTTGTGCAGGGGTCCATGCCTCCATGATGGGAACTGGTTGTCATAGTTACAGCAAGGCAAAGCCAGCTCTGACAAATGTTAACATTTCTCATCTAGAAGAGGTGGGTTATGCTTCATTTTGATTTTAGCAAGTGACTACATGATGAAAAAGTGTGCTCAGGCAAGACATGAAATGATGACGAATGAATTTTAACTCTACTTAAATAACTGACACTCCTGAAAACAGACATGGAAGCTATGTCATCTACTGGCCAATGTGACTTTTCTTATTTAAGAAAATCTATTACAGGAAAGACTCCTTTCAGACAGACCCAGGCAGAGTACTCCATTTTAACCTGCAACATAGGGTTCCCACAGACGCTGCTCATCCACTTCCCACAGGCGGTGGGAACTCCAGCATACCCCCTCCAGAGTTACGGCCATGGCTGTCACTGATGATCATGTCCCAGTAACATGGCCTATGAGACAGTCATCTACAAGGAGCACTTTAAAAAACAAAACTCACTCTTAAAATGGAGGTAAGGCACAAATGCCTTCAATTTGTTTCTATCCAGCAAAATGTTAGCGGGTATTAAAGGATGTTCAGACTGGTTTCAAAACACAACTTTTACACCCACTTTGCAACTTGAAATAGACACTGTATAATAACTGAATTATAAAAACTTATCTATTTCAAATGAACTGAAGAAAATAAAGACAAATAATTTACCATGGTGATATATGTCTATAATTCCAACACCCTAGAGGCTGAGGCAGGAGGATTACTGTCAGTTTGAGGTCAACCTGTGCAGGCCAGCCTGAACTACTTAACAAGACCCTGTTTCAGAAAAAAAAAAAAAAAATTGGCAAAAAAAAAATGTTAACATCTTCCAGATGCATAGGATGACAAAGATGCTAAAAAAAATGGAAGCTACCACCACTTTATGACAGCCGAGGCAAGGTCTATCTGAACTCTCTCATGACCCCCAGCACAGGCTATGCTATCTTGGCCTTTCTGCACACAGGAGACAGGCATAGTGCTGGCCAAGTGCCAGCCCTGTAGCCCAAGTAACAAGGCCCCCTCCTCACACCAGGCACAGGCTTCGTGCCACTGAGACATGTTGCACAGAGATCCCCACAGCACTGTCAAGAACAGGTCCTTCCATGTGACTTTTAAAAGCAGACAGTTTTTTTAAAAAGGATTTGCGTTTAAAAATTTCTTCCACGTAAGATTCTTCTTAAATGCTATCCATGTTCTTCTGCCTCCTCAAACCAGGAACACTTGACAGCATGGAGAGACAAGGGTCTGCTAGGTCGTGGTAGGCCTAGTGATGCACATCCCTTCTATCAATACCCATGCTCTACTCAGCCTAAGTCAGCAGAGATAAAACCAGTTAAACACTGGCAGGAAACCACAAAACCCAACAGCTTCCAGAGACTCTTAGGATGACAGGATGTACATTTTAAAGTATTTCACAAAGCAGCAAAACTGTTCTGTAATGGCCGATATTTAGAAATGGTCACATAGGCCTGCAGAGATCATTTGTGTGGACTTGTAGAGTGAGTCTAATGAACAATGCCTGCCCTGGGAATGAGATGACAGCTGAGAGAGCTAAGGAGGCAGTGCACACTCAAAGATCACCAAGACCAGGAGTCAAAGTGTAGCCACAAGTCTGTAATGCTGGCAGAAAAAAGCAGAAAGAGGGAGGAAGAATAGTGTGACCTTGAGAGCTCTCAGTCTAGGAACATCAGAGCTTGTCTCTCCCTTACTTTCTCCAAACACCACCCAAATGCACCATGCAACCCAAAACTCCTGCTAACACACCCTCTCCCTAGTTCTACCCAACACCTTCATGGGATCTGAAGAGCCTGCACTTGAGGATCGCACATTGGATCTGAGCAGGATCTGACAGGAGACTTTACACTCCCAGGCACTGAAAGGGAGCACTCCAGAAACCACCACTACCCCCTACTTCCAGCCTGCCGACCCTGGAGTTACAAGGAGCTGGACAACTCCCTGGAACCATGTGATAGTTAACTGTCCCTATCAACTTGAGTAAGAAATGCCCAACTACACTGGGTCAGCATAGTTCTGAGTGTGGCTGAGGGCATTTACTGGGTGTGAGTGACAGTGACCAATGGACTTGCCACCTAAATGGTATAAAATAGAGACGAAGGAAGGCTCGTTTCTGTTTCTTTGGTGAAGCCCCAGTTTGGACATCATCTCCTGCTTACAACACAGACTCAATGACCTCCTGATACTGACTCACACAGGACCCTACAGTGAGCTTCAAGCCTGGATCCTTCAGCTCTCCAGTGAGCAGACAGACCCTTTTCAATCTTCTATGCCTTTGAACATAGCCACTGTAAGCCAATCTTATAAATTCTTATATATTCGTATCTCTTGCTTTATATCTGTTTCTCTAGTAAGCACTGACTGATACAAACCACATCTGCTACAAGTATGAGATGCTATTCCTGAGAATATCTTAAAGCAGTGGCTCTCAACATGAAATGTGCCTCAGAATCTCCTGAGATACTTCTAAAATGCCAAAGCTGAGGTTGTATCCTAGACCTGCTCTGAGAAACTCTTAGGGCAGGGCAGACTCCGGGTTCTTTATTTTTTTTAATCTTTTATTTATTTGTATATTTATTCAGTACAGTATCTCACTATGCAGATCAGGCTCACAGTGATCCTCCTGTTTTCAGCCTTCCCAGAGCTGGGATTACAGGTATGCACCACCATGCCTGGTTTTCAGTGGCCTGCTCAGTGGAGAACCAGCACAGTATGAGGTACCAGGGGTCAAAGCCAGGTCCTTGAGCTTGCCAGGCAGGCGCTTAAACCACCACGCTATGTTCCAAGCCCCAGGCCTCCAGGCTCTTTAAAACTCCCAGATGATCCAAACATGTACCCAACAGTAAGAACCCTTGCTTCAGACAGACATGCCTCCTATCCATATAGGACTGTCCTCACCTACACATTGCTTACCTACCTTTCAACTTTAAGCAGTATACAAGGCCCCATTTCCTTTTAATTCTTACAAAAAGTTTAGGGACTCTGATCTGTTCCAATTAAAGGTAACAATAGAAGGTTAACCGATTTAAAACAGAGGATTAATGAAAAAAATTAACATGAAATTTTAAAATTCAAAGATTATAAGGAAAAACCTTTAATGCTTTCAGAAAAGATGACTTTAAAATAACAAGTTAAACTGATTTACACTTATTAGCACAGACAACAGTAGAAGATAATAAGTCAATTCTTTCATAATTATGTTGTCCCTAGAACTCCACGCACAGCCAAATTGAGGAGCACAACTTAAAAAGGCATTGTTAGATAGCTGTAAGCTTCAAATATTTTACCACCCATATCCCAAATATAAACAGGAATTCTAAAGAAATAAAAAGGAGATGTGCTAAAGGGAAAAGAGCTCCTCCTGGGTCTGCTCCCTCATACTATTGTGAGCACACATATGTGTTGATAACACCATCCATGCCATTTTCATAAGACCTGAATGTCGGAACAGACCTACTGGCAAAGCAAATAAGCCAGGAGTAGAAAACAATCAAACTGGCCTAGCCCCAGTGGTGGCAATACACTGCTAAGGACTAGAGGGTGGCGCTTAGCTGAGTCTCAGCTCACTGGCAAAAGCTCCACATTGCCTCACACGTCCTTAATTTCTTAATTAAGTGCTTAAATTTCTTTTTACATGTTGGTATTCAAAGTTTATCAAAGCAGACATTCATTTGTGAAATAAGCAAATACTTCTCACTAAGTTGTCTAGACTTGGTTCAAACTTGGATCCTCCTGCCTCAGCCTCCAAGAGTGCTGGGATTAGAAGTGTGCTCCACCATACCCAACTACTTTCTTTCTTACTATTCAAGTTTCTTGCAGTGTGAAGACAGTAGATGCTTTATCAGCCAAGTGAAGGGCAGCAGCAGAGGCCAGAACAATAGGTATTACAGAGAGAGGAGGGGGGCTCCGCTAAGTTAAGGTATGGCCCGAGTCCTAAGTCAATTACAATGGATAGGCCAACAGAAGGGATACAGTAGAAAACAGAGAAGACTGTGTGAGAGCTATGCTTCCACATGGCAGGACTGGAGCTCCACTCCCCAGCAAAGCCAGCAAAAATTACCCAAAAACCAACCACCTGGTCTCTAAAAATGATCCTAATGTGCACAGAAAATGAAGAAATAGTTACCCCTAAAACCTCCTGAAACTTACACCTGCCAGCTCAAGGAGGGCAGGCCACAGCATTTCCCACTCAGAGCTCGCTACACCTGAAAACTGGGGCTACTTCTACACCCCAGTCCCAGTCCATGGGGCAGAGACACTATCGACCTTGGCCATGGTGTCCTTGGGAACACAGAGCCCCAAGGGTCCTGGACCTGGTTCCTGGGACAGATGAGAAGTAGGAAGAAATGATATGACAATACTGTCCCTCTCCCTAGAGGCTTCAGGTAGCACGGCTTCACACAGAGAAAGGCATATACAGTCCCTATGAAGGGATAAGACATCTATTCAGGAAAACAGGCTTAGAACAGAGCACCACATCTCCAGGGAAGCAATCTTATTTGCAATGAAGTGTGAAGCAGCTCTATGCCTGGTGAAATGGCCCCTCGGAAGAAATTAGCAGGTGCCCCAGTGATGGAGAAAGACTCCAGGCCAACTGGTTAGCAAGAGACAGGCTGGATAGGAGTTAGAAGTGTTGTAGGCAGCTGAATTAGATAGAAATATTAGAGGCAGTCAGACAGGGCCAGGCCCTCAAGGACGACATGGAAGACAAGGTGACTTTCCAACTAGAGACAGACACTCCTCTGCCGTGGGCCAGATCTTAAAGACAAGAGTAAACAGAAGCAACTATATACTTCCCTAGGGATGGGCATCAGTGGTTGATACTCTAAGTAGGTATCAATCACCTGGAAAGAGTCACAAGTCCAAGAGCCCAAACTCAATAGGTGGTGTTCTTGACAGCTTGCTACGTGACTTGCCTTCCCATTGGATCCCGATCTTAATGTTACCTCAGCAATGGTGCTTGTGATCTCATTGGTTGACAATAGTCTTTGTCCCACCTCATACCCACCTAAGCAAGTTCCCATGTCTTCTCCTCTACAAAAGTCCCTAGAAGCAACAGCTTCTGGGGGACACCCACTTGGGACCCCCCTCCTGTCCCTCTCTTGGACAGGAGCTTTCTTTTTCTCAATAAATCTACTCTGCTCATAACCTCCGTTTGTTCCTAAAATTCATTTGTTGGTTTTAGAGAACACAAACTCTTCAGGTTGGGGATCATTTTCCCCTACATCAGAAGGAGCTTTATGGGGTCAAGAAATCCTCAGGGACTGTCCCTTCAAATGGTCTCAATTTCATGAGACTATTCTCCAAAGCTATTTATAAGCCATGGTGTTATTATTTGTGTATAGGTGTCCCCACAACACCTCATGCAGTCATGGGCCAGCTTCTGAAATTTGTAATTGATTATTGTGGAAATGGGTGCTGCACCTCCCCTGGGGCAGGTGATTTGCATTTCAATATAAAGGAGGAAGAGTAGTTAGCTGCTTGAGCTGCTGCTAGCTCTCCCTTAGCTCTTGCTCTTAGCTGCCACCATGAAAGGTTGTCCTCTGCCATGTGCCACTCTGCCTTGAAGCCAGCTGAATATGGACTGAAACCTCCAGTAACTGTGAGCTGAACAAACCTTTCCTTCCCTCGTTTTGAGTGTCAGGTATTTGTTCCAGCAACGAGAGAAGAGTAACTAAGACACAGGCATCATGAAAAACAACACAGCAATCATCAATTCCTGGAGCTTAACAGCTGGGTGAGGTATGAGAAAGAGTCAAAGAGAACTGAGGCGAGGTCACTGTCATGTCCAAGGATAAATGGGGCTACAGCCAAGGAGCACCATCAAAACTGCCCAGGGACTCAGTAGGTGAACAATAACCCACAGTAAACCCTGAAAGTCACTAGAGGCTCTACAGCATATGATCTAAATACTAGCTTCCAGAGGCCAGCGAGATGGCTCAGCAGTCTAAAGTGCCTGCTTAGGCAAGCTTAGGCAACCACAGGGACCACAGTTCGATCCCCCACACCACATGCTGAGCCAGCCCCCACTCCCAGGGCAGGCTGAGCATGCAGCAATAATAATAATAATAATAACAATAATAATAATAATAATAGCTTCCAGCTAAAAATAGGCGTGAAGAGAAATTGGAAAGCACAATCCATGCTCTGGACACAGGATAGGCAACAGAAATTTCCCATGAGTGTCCAGATGCCACACCTAAGACAGACGCAAAGAAGCCATTATAACTATACTGAAACTAAAGGAAATCATGATGAAAGAAATAAAAATACAACAATGTTGTGTCAGAGGGTATCAACAAAGAGAGGAAGAAAAACGAAATGAAAACTCTCAAGCAGAAAAACACAGTAATAAAAATTAAATTTTTACAATAGGAATTCAAAAGTAAACTGGTAGAAGAATGAATTAACAAGCCTATAAATAGATGGAAAAACAATATGCAATACAAAGAACAAACAGAAAAAAGAATAAAAATGAACAGCACCTCAAAGGATGTGGAACAGCCTTAAGTGCACCAACAGATACGAGTGCCAAAAGCAAAGAGGAGAAATTGGCAGGAAAAATAGCTGAAAACTTCCCAAGTTACTTCAAAGACATTCCAAGGAATGGAACAAAAGACGTTGTTATATGTAATGGAGTATTACTCAATCATAAAGAAGGATAAACTGGAGACTTTTATAGGTTAATGAAAGCAACTTAAGACCATACTCTTAAGTGAAATAAGTCAGATGCACATGTATAAACATCATTTTGTCTCACAAAAAAAGTAAATAAGATCCAAAACGTAGAATAAATATTGTAAAACAGGAAGAAATTTCAAAAGGAGAGAGAAACTAGGATGGGGGAATGGAGAAAAGAAGAAAGGGAAAAGGAAAAAAAATACGTATGTATCATAGCTGGGATAGTGATACTACCAATTTTTCCTGGTTCACTGGGGAGAAGGGTTTGTGCTAACATTGTTTGGACAATTAAATGCTGATATCTTTACTGAGTAACTTAAAAATAGCAATGTTGGGCTGGGCATGGTGGTGCATACCTGTAACCCCAGCACTTGGGAGGCTGAGGCAGGAGGATCAGTGTGAGTTTGAGACCAGCCTGGGCTACAAAAGTGAGTTCAAGGCCAGCCTGAACTGCATAGCGAGAGGCTGTCTCAAAGACCAAAAAAAAAAAAAAAAAGTGCAATCATTGCTACATAAAATTTCAAAAGACAAAGAAAAGGAAAACATCTTAATAGAAATAAGAAAAGGATGACTTGTCACTTACAAGAAAGATGAACATTTGCTTCCTCATTAGCCCAGCAGAAGCAAGGAGGTCAGAGTCCCAAATCACATATTTAGTGTTCAAAGAAAACCACTATCAGTTAGGAATCTCAGATCTAGACCGCCTTCCAAAATGAAAAGAGAAATTAAGTCATGCCCAGATAAACAAAAGCTGAATTTGTTGACAGATTACTCTTAAAAGAAACACTGAAGTTTTTTAATCTAAAAAGACTGATAGGACTTCAAGGCCACACAAAAATCCTGTACCTTGTACAGGAATGTTCATACAGCCAGTTGTAAAATGACACTTGTTAGGACTGCATTAATATGCCTAGAACAGGCAGTTCCATATATGCAGATATAGATCAGTAGTTATCTGACTGGAGAAATCCTAGGCTATAAAAAGTATGTGCTACAACAGAATGCCACACACTGAGTGTCTTATAAACAACAGAAATTTCTCACAGTTCTAGAAGCTGGAAGTCCAAGATTAAGGTACTGCATCCCCTGAAATAGAAGTGGTAAAGTTTTCTCTGGTATTTATTTATTTATTTAGCACAGGGTTTATAGGGTCTCACTACACAGATCAGACTCATAGTGATCCTCCTGTTTTCAGCCTCCCAAACACTGGGATTACAATTCTAGCCTTTAAGACACTAAACTCATTTGTGAGGCTCTGCTGTCTTGACCTCATCAGCTCTCAAAGGCTTCCTAATGACAGGACATGAGAACTAGGCTTGAACACATGCAGTGGACAGTAGACACAACTTCAGACCACAGAAACAAATCCTTACAGGAGAACTAGAAATTTAGGTCCAATATATTCTCATTCAGTACTAGACCTGAGGCAGGAAGATGAGACATGGCTAAAACCCGCTGGGAAAGGAGGCGCAAGATCCTGGGACACATGCACAGAACAATTCTTAGAATCCTGTACACAGACTTCTTGCGAGAACTTGAGCAAGTTTTTGATAGGATGCCCTGGACATGTTATCAAGTATATGAAATAGAAAAAAGGGACAATTGCCATTAAGCACTATCATGCCTCTTCCAATAGCCCACCTTCCAATATTGTGTAGAGTGCATTTTTATTTTCCCTCCCTTTTTCCAGCCTTTTTTTTACTCAACTCAAACTCACTCTGCAAAGCCCATTTTCCACTTGTTTTTTTTTCCTACCTTTAATAAACTCTGCCACTGTTTATGCTTGTTTCATTCATTTCTTTGTCTGGAGCAGAACAGACCTAAACACTATCTCCAAAATTAGATTCCCAAGCCGTTCTGGTAGTATAGTGGTTATCACATTCTCCTCACAAAATCAGATTCCTGCACCCCAGACTCCAGTAACGGAATAATAACCAGGATTTTTTGCTAGTACTTGAACAATGTAAAACTATTTAAGCATGTAAGTTGATAAGAAACTGAGAATTGCAATTTAATAAACTAACCATGTTTACTCACCTCCTCGGGGAAAAGGCGAATCATGACCTCCAATGACTACAGAGATGCCAGCACTTTCCAGCTTTCCTCTCCATCTTTCAATGATAGTCATAGACCTGTCCTGGAAGTGCAACAGCAGCAGGTCAAGGAACCTCCTCAGAACCGTAAAAATGTGACTAAGTCGCCCTACTGGAAGTTCATAAATACCTTACTGGCATCATCAAAAACAGAGAGCTCCATGGTGCCTTCAAAATCCTGCTGCAAGACAGACTTCAAACACTCATCCAACCACTCTTCAGCATTGTGGACAGGGAGGATAATGGACTGGAATTCAGAGAAGTGGGTTAACAGAAGAGGGAAAGTCAAATTCCCACACACTGCTCTAAGGCACTTCCCTCTCCCATCCACAAAATGCTCATAAACACAGGGCAACGCCTGACCTACAGAAAATCCTGAATAAGACTTCCAGGAAAGGCACACCTGAGCAATTCCTTTTCCTAACTGGTAACATTCTTTGCTCCTTAAGATGCATTGTTTTAGATTTCCCCAAACTTTCAGGTGTTTTCTAAGGGAGAGGTGTGCAAGACATTAAGATGTTTCCTGATCCAACGGTAAATTCATGTTTTTAATCACTGGTGCAAAATATCATTCTGGTTAAGAGAATACCTATTTGTGCATTTCCCAACTCATACCTCAAAAATAGCCACTTGGGCCTTTGCTTGGTGAGATAAGCATTCCTGCAAGGTTGAGCTTAAAGAAACTGCAACAAAGAAATCCCTTTAATACTCCTATACAGCCCGAGAGATAACTCAGTGGCTTAAACGCCTGCCTAGCAAGCGCAAGGTCCTGAATTCAATTCCTGATACACACACACAAAAATATTCCTATGCAGTTTTCAAAAAAGGGTCATGCTGGGCATTACAATGGGACATGAGAAGTCCAGTTGTCTTTTGTTTTGAACTTCCCTTAGGGTTGGTTAGCACTAGCAGTTTTTCCTCAGGGAGTCCCACAAAGAAAACAAAAATTTCTTAAGTGGTATGGAGTAAAACTAGACTTTGCACACTTGTTACCTCAGTAGTTACTAAAGTAGAGAAGATTGTAAGTTTAAGTTGTGTGTGGGCAACTTAGCAAGACCCTGTCTTTAAATAAATAAATTGCTGGGGATGTCATTCAGTGATAAGAGTGCCTAATCTCAATACTGTAAAAAAAAAAAAAAAAAAAAAAAAAAAAAAAAAAAAAAAAAAAAAAAAAAAAAAAAACTGAAAAATGTGAAACTTTACTACAATGTTTATAATTGTCTTAGTTTTATACATTATCATAGCAAGTCTGTTTTCACCTTGTTTATGTCCACAAAGTCTACTTACATGAACTTTAAATTTACTTTTTAAAGGAAAATAAGGGAATTTTTTTACTTTTCTCAAGATCCACAACACCACAATGTTTTTCAACGCAGGTCCATGATTAATCCCAGTCCTTGACTTTGCTAACAGTGGGAGCGCATATCACTCTCCCCGAGGGCCGCCCTGAGGTCTGACCCGCAGAAACTAGGGGCGGGCAAGGTAGGCAAGGGCGCGCGGTCCGCAGGCCCCGAGGAGCCTCCGCATCAAGCTGACACCCCGGCACCCGCGCTAGCGACCCCTGGACGGCGGCCAGGTCAGAGTGGTGCGGCAGGTCAAGGTTAAAAGAGAGGCACTGTCGAGGGACTCCCAAGGGGGTAGGGGCGGTGCATGGTCCACACCTACCACAAGGACCGGCGGGCTGGGCACCCTCGAGTTTCCAGGGCACAGCATAGCCACACTTATCTGTCCCGCCGGCGCCTCGGTCAGCGACGCCCACTAGGGCGGACTGCGCGTGCGCGAGAGGCACGAAGGGGGCGGGGCCGAGGGCAGGCCCCATCCGATTGGCTCAGAGACACATCGATCTCAGGTGGGGGGAGGTGACCTGAGGCGGAGGAGGAGGGGAACTCTTTCTGAGGCGGGGTGAGGGGCGGTGCTGGGGCCTGGGCGCAGCCTCCCGGGCGCAGGCTGGTGACCGCGCCTGAGGTGTGAGGATCCGATCCGGGCAAGTTACGGAAATGCTTCCGTCGGGAGGTGAGACTTGAAATCCGAACCCTATCACCTCTATGTGTGCGAGTGTACCTTAGCAAAAAAGAATCCGACGACCTCTCACACGCCCGGTTTTCCTGCAAGACTAGTGGGGCCAGACAGAAGAAAAGGGCAGAGGCCCGTTGTGTCCACGCGCGCCCCAGGTAGGAGCCTGCGCAGGGCTGCTGAGAGACCACCAAGCACTGATGCGATAACCCACACGCGGCTCTTAGGACCCGGCGTCTTTTCAGACTGACTCCGGCAACTGCAGTTTCTCTGAACCGTCATCGTGAATATGCCAAGAAATGTATTTGAGGCTCTCCCACACTGACCGGCTGGTGACCCTGGGTGTGTCTAGTGGCTTTTGCTCCTCCTTTGTGCCAACCCCAAACGTCCTTAGAGTAACCACACTTGGGTGCAGTGGCGCTTGCCTGTAATCTCAGCACCGGGAAGACTGAGGTAGGAAGATCGCTTCTCTAGGTCAGGCTGGTTACACAATGAGCTCAAGGCCATCCTGCACTGTATAGTGAGACCCTGTCTAGGAAGGGAAATTATTTTTAATAATAATTAATAATAATCTAACTTAAAAATAACAGGAAAAAGCAGCTTGGGGTTTAGGTGCTGCCGTGCTTGTCCATTAAAACATCTTCCCTACAAGGAAAACAGTGGCTTATCTTTTTGTCAAGGAAACAAAACTACTCCCTTTCCTACTAATCCCGCAGAAACCTAATACTTTTATCCCACCTATTAGCCTGAGCTAAGGAAAAAAGGTGCTGGATCTAGTCCTGCCGGTGAGGTCCAGACAGCGTCCACACGCCTTGAAGAGTAGTCTGACTAGAACCTCTCCAGGTGGCTCAACATCGACAAGGTGGAGAAAGTTCTGTGGAAGTGATGTGAGGTGATTAGGGCTGTGCCACTCTTTTACATACACTAACCACACTCAGGATTATTCACGCTGCTCTAAATTACTGAACTAGTCATAGTATGCAAATCTGTAGCCATCAGTTCTCAACAAATCCTTTCTTTCTGTGTGCTTGTGTTTGTGTATGTATGTGCACACATGTGTTTGTGTTTCAGAGAACCAATCCCAGGGCCTTATATGTGCTAAGAAAGTGCTCTTTACCAATGAGATACTTTTTCAGCCCTAAATTCTTCTCTTTAAAAAAAAAAAAAAGATTAAATGTAAAGCAAGCATGCTATATACATTATATTCTAACTAAGCAAACTTTTTAAAGCCTCTAAGCACCACTTCAGATGTGATTTTTTTTTTTTTTAATGTTTTCGGTACTGTGCAGCTGGGACTCATAATGATCCTCCTGTTTTTAGCCTCCCTGACACTGAGATTACAGGCATGCGCCACCATGCCCAGTGTCAGTAGCCAGCTCAGTGTGCCCCAGGGGCGGGGCCAGCACATCATGTGGATTGAACTCTGGTCCCTGTGCCTGCCTAAGCAGGCACTTAGTCCACTGAGCTATCTTGCTGGCCCTGATGTAATGGTTTCTACCAAAGCTGCATCTTATTTGCAGAGCCTGTTCTACAATTGAAAAGGTTTAGGCCAGATGAATAAAAATGAAGCCTAACTTTCAGACTGACGGATGCAGTCTGAAAATTTGTTTCCAGGGATCTGATGGAGTTGATGTGTTAGGAATAATTTTATTTTAAATGATTTATCTGAAAGTAACATTGTGGCTACAAAATTGCACCCTGAGCTTGAGAGACTGGGTCAGAGACAAGAAGCTGCAAGATGGCTTGTGGCCTGCACAAGCAGACGATGTTCAAACTTGAGTATATGTCGCTTGAGTATGTGTTTTCCTGTCCGTCTGTAAATTTGCTTTCCACTACCATCTACAGTAAATTTTATTGAAATCTCCTTTTTGCATACATTCAGAACACCAAGAGGCACTGAAGCAATGCAAGGTGTCTTGGTTGCTGTTCTAAAATCAAGAAAGGTATAGCTCAGTGAAATAAGTGCTTTCCTGGCAAGTGCAAGGCTGTGAGTTCAATCCCTGGTACCACCAAGAAACAAAGAAAGAAGTGAGGCCTTACAAGAAAGAAAGAAAGAAAGAAAGAAAGAAAGAAAGAAAGAAAGAAAGAAAGAAAGAAAGAAAAGAAAAGAAAGAAAGAAAATAGTGAGGCCTTACCCCAACCCTAGCAAGGGTCAGGAAAGAACATAGTTTGTTGGCATTTGCTAGACTCAGATCTTGTGGTTTTAAATCAGATGGAGAGAAGGTGGGGTTGAAGGATGAACAAAGTCACATGGGCATCCAAAGGGGAAGTTATACAAAATTCTCCCCAGTTTTCTCACTGCATAAGCAATATTCTTTATCTTTCACTGTTATGCAGAAACATGTTAGCACTGGCAATATTTTGAGGAGCCAATGCCAATTCTCTGGGTCTTGCTATGAAGCAGACCAGCTGCTAGAGTCAGAATGCTGTCTCCCAAGCACATATATTGGAGCCTAACCCCAAGGGCATGGTGCTAGGAGGTGGAGTTTTGAGATGACTAGGTCATGGAGGCCACAGGATCAGTACCTTATGCAGTACCCTTTTGAGTCTCCAGCCACCAGAGGATACACAGGAGGTGCTTGTGAAGAAACCCTTATCAGAAATGGAGAGTCTGTACCTTGCCCTTGGACTTCCAACATGCACAATTGTGAAAAATAAAATTCTGTTACATATAAATTATCAAGAATAAAGTATTTTGTTATAGCAGCCTAAATGAGCTATGACACGAGGCCTCCCAATCAAAGAGTTACACAACAGCCCCACCATGCTGGAGCCAGAAGGAAAGACTTGCTGCCATCTACACCAACAACACCTGGAGACTTGTGATATTGGCTCCAATAGGCCCAAGATAAGAGTCAGCTATGTGTACCCTCAGCAAAGGCTGAGTTCAAACCATAGAAGGTTCTCATGACAGCCTAAGCCATAAACCTATAGGTATCCTTTATCCACTTCTGACAAAATGAACTCCCACAGGATTGGGAAGTGCTGTGAAGAAGTCAAAAGCATCTGGATCACAGGAGACTGCATGTGGGAGCCAGAGCACCTCAAGAATAAAACAGGTCTCAAGCCCACCTCTGCTGGGCAATAAATTAGTGTGGGGCTCTCTTCTACTCCCTTACTCTTTTAAAGGCTAATTTACCCTCAGCTGGATTTAATCCCTGATTCAAGGCCTGAAACCCATACTGTTTAGAAATGCAATCTGTGGGATGTAGTGTGAACATGGTCCCATGAACTCTACAACAACATGTATTCCTAGAATCAAGCCCTGTTAGGGAATTATAGTTGCTATGAGGGGGATTCTGAAATAAATTCTGGGGAGTGATCCATGCTGATGTGTACCTTGGCCACTGGGTAGGGTGACATATAGCCATAGTGGATCAGACCATTCATGAAGCTCAAATTCAGAGTGTTACCTCAGGAGAGCAGAGCTAGCTGGAATGACCATGTCTCCCTTCTACAGTGTATTTGTTTTCCCTTGGATCTGCCCCCCACCCCATTACTTTAGGGTTGAATACTCTTCAGCCTTGAGAGCCCACCAGCCCCTTCTATTTCCTGGCATAGCCATTGGTCGTAGACAGCCCTGATCCCTTTTGGGTCATGAGTTTGGAAGACTATGGGTCCCTTCTGAGGTAGAGCTTTGGGAGAGAAGCCCCTTCCACAGGGGACTCCTGAAAGCCACAGGCAGTTGTTTGAGGATGTGGCAGGAGTCCTGGTATCATGAGCAGATCCCAAAAAAGGAACCTGGACTCAGGAACTAATATGTTCTACAGATACCCACAATTTGGCCTTTAATGGAAATAAGAAATAGCTATGTGGCCACATAAGGGAATAGGCCCCACCCAACACCTTACCCAGGGCAGCATTTGTAACTGGTCTGCATGGCCAAGAATTTTGGAAGAAACAGACAGTCTCACTAAAAATTTTCTAAATGCTAGGCACTTTTCAAATATTATCTCATTAAAGCCCAGCGCATGATTGACCCAGTGCCAGAGCCTGGATCTGTCCCTGACCCAATTGCAGGAAGGGATGAGGTTCCTGTCACAGGAAGCATTTAATTAACAGCAGGCAGACATTCAGTGTAGATTCCATGTGAGCATCAGCCATCATGTAGGATGTTTGTCTTGGCCTGGATCCCCCAGCTCTAGTCCAAAAGGCAGGATCCTGGAGAATTGTTCACCTGATGCCAAGGAAACTGGTCTGTGCTTTCTAGGTGGCAACAATAGGAGTGTTCTGAGCCCTGGGCCATGCTAAGAAGTCTAGGGTGCCTCTTGGAATGAGGGTTAGGACAGCAGGAAGACCTTTGGTGTGGCTGCTTTAGTGAGCTGTGGAACCTACCTGGAGGTCTAAAGGAGGAAGGATGTGACATGGAACAACAGCTTCCCCCAGTGGACATTCAGTAGGAACCACTGTGGGGCACAATAGCACCTGAAATGATTGTGAAGTGATGACAGCCTGGTGCTCCTGGCCCTAGTATAGAGTTGGGTGGGAGGTGCCTTGGGAGCCACATACAAACAGAGCCCACTCGAAGCTCTTTTGCTGAGCCCCCTTGTTGGCCTGGCTTAGGTAATCTGCCCCTTACATGGAAGGACAAGAGCAGGCAGTGTCACATTTTCCTCCTGGCAGCATCAGCCCAGGCTCAACAGCCTGGCTCAGTGTCTATCTTGGTCTATTTCCTCTTCACTGAGACAAAATACCTGACACCCACAACTTAGGCCAAGAAGGTCTTATTTTAGCTTATGTTTCAGGCTATAGCAGTTGACTCCAAGGCAGGATGCTGTGGCAAAGGGGCATGATACAGTAAAACTGGTATGATGGACAGGAAGCAGACAGCATGAAGGAAGGAGTTATAAAGTGGGATAGACCCTTCAGGCCACACGCCCAGTGACCTATCTCCAAACAGGCTCTGCCACCCAACAGCACATTTAGCTCTAAACTGATAAATATCACACATGAGGTTCTGAGGGAGACACGTAGGTATAAACCATAACTGTCCCATATTCCACCTAATAGCAGCAGCCCTAGGTTGAGTATCTTATGTCCTAATGTGTACAAGAGCATAGCCCATGCAGGTTACAATAATAAATCTGTGCTCCTCAGCATTGGGTGATGGATGTATCAACACATGTTCATGTTAAAGACATATGCCCAAGGGCCTTGGGCGACTCAGCACTCCCCTGAGATGAGGGGAGCATGGTGTTGCACAGGTGGCTGTCTATGCTGATGTGAAGAAAGCCCAGCTTCCACTTCTGATGAGGCTTCTCTGAAGCCACTGCTGCAGAGTCTTCCCTAGTGCTCTCTGATAGGTCACCTAAGAAAGAGGTTTGTTGAGTGAACTTCATATGTCCAGGCTGCATTTACTGCCATGTTCCTTGAGCCACATCTGTACCCAGACACTGAGAAAAGGCCACCCAGCTCTGGACAAGGACTGGGGCTATGGCATGCTTTAATTCCACTTGGCCTGGCACTGAGCCCAAGAAAATGTGCGTCTCTCACCCAAAACCTCACTCATTGGATATAAGTTGAATCAGTTAATACAGGTAAGATCTTGGTCCTGATGGTGGTGAGGCCCAGGGCAGTCTGCATGGCTCAAGCTAAGCCTAGGGTCTAGGTGCAGGACCTTGTGGCCACCATTCTGCCCACCCTTTTCTCAGGGCTCCCCTTGAAGCTCGGTGGATTGTTTAGATCTGTATGGTACGTCACACTGCTCCAAGCTGCCAGGCTATGATCTGGGATCTGGACCACCAAGTCACCAGGGAGGCAAAGGGCAGGTGCCACTCTGATCAGACTGAAACCATAAATATTCCAGTGCCTAGGGGTAGCTCAGGCCAAGCCCTGGAGAGACAAAAGCAAAGGGCTACTTGTCCCTGTGCTAGGAGCCCATGGCCTGGTCTGGTTTCCAAACTGCAGGCCAAGACCCAGTCATCGTGGGGTTGCTGCAGGAGTCTTGGTCCATTTCCTTAAAACTTGAGCACCAAGTTGTACAGCTTGGCTCTGCCCACTGTTCTGTGATTAACACTGCAGTCTGGAGGGAAAGATGGGGCCACAGTTATAATAGTGGGGTTGTGTTGTTTCCACAAGGGTTCCTGTGAACACAGAGGGCAGGATACCAGAACAGGGCAAGCTGGCTTATCCAGCTTGAGCGCTCCCTGAAGTGCCTAGGTGCCCACAATGAGGACTGATGGTGCTATGAGAGTGGGGGGTGAGGCCCCAGAACTGGGGCTCTGCTGTGCCATAAGCCTGTGCATGGGTGGCCCCTCCAGAGCCTACTCAGCATACGTACCTCAGTGTGGTAGAGGCCACTATAGTACAGCAGGAAAGAGGGGCCGCCCTGGGCTTGTGCATGCACGCAGGACAGTGTGATCAGATTGAATCTACAGATAGCCCTGGGTAGACACTTTGGGACAGCTGAGACCAAGCCCTGTGGAGACACAGATGCAGAGGCTTTCCCCATACTCATTTGGTCCTTGCAAACTGAAGGAATGCTCAGTGGCTATTTGTGCTGTGTCTCCATGGAAAAACCTACTTTAACTCCTGAAAATGAATTATTGAATGTATGGGATACAGCCTATCTGTCCCCAGTGGGTCCTAGATTTCTCTGACCTCTCTGACCTTCATTCTGATTCCCCTGAGACTCAAACGCTGTATAGGACCAGAGGCAGCTCCCACATCTGCCATACGTCCTGATGCCCCATACCGTTGGCTGCCCCTAAAGATGCTGGAGTGGGGGTGACTCTGTGCACCTGCAGACCTACCATCTTAGCCCTCAGGCCTCAGTCACTGCCGGCCACATGTCTGTTGGGCAAATCCTCTGGCCCTTCCTGCCTCCTTCCCTCAAGCCCACAGAGCACAGGGCCTCCTTTCCAAAATGTAAATCAAATCCAGTCTCACCTAAAAGGAAGCTTTTTTTGGACACCCCCCACCTCTTTGGGATAGTGCGGCTTTCTCCATTCTGGTTGTCCCCCCTTTGTGAACTGGTTCATGCCACCCCTGACTCCACCCCTCTGGCCCTGGCTGCCTGCTTGCCCTGTCTGGAGGAAGTCCTTCTATTGAGTGCCCTCCAACTCTGACTCTAAATTGCTGGCTCTGTGGGGGCAGGGACAGGGGCTTTTTTTGTCCTCTGCCAACTCCTTGTGGCTGGCAAAGACCAGGGATCATGTGAGCTGGTTGCTGGTACAGGGCCAGGGCACTGCAGCCAGGAAACATCCCAAGCAGCAGGTTGGGGAGGGGGTGGCCCTCAGGATGGCTGCCAGAGAGTCTTGCTAAGCTTCCTGAGAAGCACGGTCGGGTGGGCTCCTCACCTGCATGGGGCTTTCAGTGGCCCCAACTCCAGGGGCAGTATGTTTTTTTAGGCAGGCCTCATTAGCTCAGAACTCACGGCTATGAAGCACAGTCTTCTCATTGGAAGAGGTCATGTTCCTGATCTCCCCTTCTCACAGTCACTATGATTCTGTTTATTTGCTCACTTCTAGGTTGAAGGACTGATCTGGGCTTGGTGCTGTGAGCCTGGCCAGCCCCAGCACTGAGAAACAAACAAATGCTGGATAATCTGCCAAATCTAGAAAATAAGACTGTCTACACTGAAAGCCACTTAAAAGACAAAGAATATTATTGAAATTATTAAAAATTTACCCTAATTCTAGGGTCTGTGGGCTGTTGGCCAGTGCCCTTCGCCTCATGCTACCTATCTCATGGTTATGCCAGGTCACAGAGCATGGTGAATGTAGGCAGTATGTAAATTTCTGGTTTCTCTGAGTCCTTGCTTTCCCTATCCAGGCACAGTGTCATCCCCTGGACAAGTGAGCAGAACAGTGTTAGGGCTGAGCTCCTTGCAAGGCCAGACCCCCATGCCAACAACACTGTGGGTTTGTCACTCCCAAGCAGGGAAACCCTCAGCCTGGCTTCTTCACTTCTGTGGTTGGTTCTTCAGAGTTCTCCTATTCTGTTAGAATAAACAGGACTGTAAGCAAATAGGAACAAGTTAGGTTTTTTAAACAAATACTCCAATACCAGGATATCTAAAAAACAAACAAAAGAAATGCTGTTAAGGACACAAAATGCTGTGCTGGTGCCCGTCACTCTTTACTGCTGTGCCTTGTGAATTATGGATGCAAGAGAATAGACAGCAGGAGCCAGCAGTATTGGACAAACCCTGCTGGGAGGAGGGACCTTGGTCCCTGGGCACTGTGGCTCCTGCCAGTCTGTCTCAGGCTCAAGATTTCTTCTGCTCCTGGCCAGCCAACAAATCCCTTTTTGCAACCAGTCACTAACAGATGTATTTGTTCTCTGCCTATCTACCTTAGTCTGTGTTTGTGGTTGTAAGCAAATACTGCAGACTGGGTAATTTATGAAGAATAGAAGTTTATATGCCTTGTAGTTCTGGCAATTGGAGAGTCCTAATGCATGGTGCTAGAATCTGGTGGAGGTCTCACATGGCCAAGGCATCATATGGTCAGACAGGACAAGCTTCTAGTTTGAGTCTCCTCCTCTTTCTCCCTTCCTCCTCCTCCCCCTCACTCTCCTTGTGTTTCTTTCACTCCCTTCCTTTTCCTCCCCCATCTGCTCCTCCCCTTCATCTTCTTCCTCTCCAATCCTCCTCTCCCTTCACCTCCTCCTCTTCTTCTTTCCTTTCCTCCTCCCCCACCCAATTGAGACTAAGTTATGCTGTTACCCAGGCTGGCTGCGTATAGATTCTGCCAGCACTTAAGCCTCACAGGAAATGCAAGATGATGGTTGAAGTGTGGTGCATGCATGTCCACACTGGCCAGGCAGGACCCAGCAAGTGTCTTCTGGGACTGGCCTCTTCTCCAGGGCTTTTTCCATACTTTGGACACCAAAAGCCCATCTCTGGCCACCAAGGAGCTTGAGCCCAGGTCTGTGGGCATGAGGACCACAGGAAACCCCCTTGCCGCCTGTTGACCTGGTTCACTATTTCTAGGTGTGTCTTGTCTTGTTGGCTCAGGATGTCTGTGCTCACCCTTCACATCTCTGAGTTTGGCCTTGGACAAAGCCCCTCTGACTGGGCATAATGCCTGATCTTAGTCCTTTTAGGAATGAGGCAGGCATTGGGTAGGTCAGCTCAACTTCAGAATAAGATGGTACAGTAAACGCAGAACTGAGGCCGTCCGAGCAGGGCCCTACTCTGGGGCTGGCAGCCATGGCTGTGGGGGAGACAGCTATTTTTGCCTTCCGAGGCTTAGTGCTTCCTGCCTGGACATTTTTGGAAGCACAGGAAACACGAGGTATGGCTAAGGGAAAGTGCTTCCTGAAACCTGAACCTTCTACCAGGGAGCATGTCCGGATGTGGCTATTCCACCTCAGTGTCAGGCACAGGATCGAGGCAGGGGAGCAGGACAGCAGACTGGCTGGGGACTCAGAAGAGGTGGCTTCCCTAACTCACAGTTTTCAGGAGGAAATATCTTGACATTTGCCTAAAATTGTGATTTTTTTTAGAATGATGAGTAGTCAGAGCAGCTTGTGACCTGTGAAAATCACACATGTACAAGTTGAGAAAATGGGAAAATGCAGAGTAAAAGCCAGACAGCTGGGTAGCATGTGGGGAGACACTATACAGCTCAGATGCCCTGTGCACTTCATGTGTGCTAGGAAGGGGGTCCTCCCAGGCCATCTGAGAGCTGAACAAGAGCTGCAGGGTCAGGCTATTCCTAGACAGGCCTTTCCCAGGAAAGGGCTGAAAACTGTTTTGGCAGCTATATCCTTCCCTGCAGCAGAGTGGGTGCTAGAGCGCTGGGAAGCACAATTGCCCCTGAGCTTGCAGAGTGGGTCCTTCCTCCCACCTTCTGGCCTTGTACCTGCCCCCACACACTCGTCTGCCTGCACACACCTGCACATGCCTATACATGACTATGCACACCTGTACACCACACCTGTTTGTCCAGTGGCTTCTCACCAATCCTCAAGACAGGGAAGTTGGCATCAGGGCTGGAACTGAGCCATGAGGGCAGAATTTGCCAGGATGCCTCTGGTTGGTGTTCATGCCCTCAGGGGGACAACCAAGAGAGTGTGTAATCCTATGACACAATCTGTGGGACCTGAGGCTCAGGCACCCACCATCAAGGTGACACTGCATAAGATCCCCTCCCACAGGACATTTCCCCTTGCCTAGCACCTTCAAGAATGTCTTTAGAGTCAATGTGTGTTGGAGTTGATATCCTCCACTGGTTAAAACTGGCCTACATGCACCACTGGACCCAGGGTGAACAGGTCATTGTTCTGGACACTGCTGTCAGGCAGAGTGGGAGGATAGCAACAGGATACTCCATGGACAAGGATGGTCTGGTGCCCACTCAGCCACCAGTGAACCCCACTCTATCTCTTAAGGATACCATTACACTCCTCTGATATGAGCTCATTATGGGGTGGTGCTTGTGGAGCCCAAGATCCTAAGAAGGGCCAGAGGGGCCAGGGGTGGCAAGACTTGAAGGTAGACAGGAAAAGGCCTGGGAACAGTCTGATGCTGGGAATTGGCTGTCCCTTTGCTGGAATTGGAAGAAGCCAGGATAGTTGACGTTCAGAGATGCCTACCCCCTGCTGACACCAACACACCTTCACTCAAAGCACTGGCACATGCCTCGCTGGACTCCATATCCCTGGCCCCCAACACACCTAGGAAAACAAGACCACACCACCCAGCCCCAAGGTCTGCAAGTGGATCTTGTGAAATAGGGTTTATAATCCAGATCCTGCCCCTGTACATAGCACCCAGGGAGCCCAGGGAGATCTGATAAAGCAGGGACAGATGGGAAATGACAGGACCCCTGTTCTACCTCAACACCAGTAAAATATTGCCTTTTTAAAAATAAAGCTATTCATGTTTACAGCTTAAAAGTATCTTTTAAAACATTTTAATTAGCTTTCTAGGCTCAATCATGCTTTTTCCACTTCATTCTCTGCAGGACACAATGTAAGATAGGCAGGAGACAGCTCAGACATGGTGGGAAGTCTGTGGGACAGGATGATGGATTTGGGGGAGGGCTTCAGAGGATAAAACAAACCCCAAATAGGTCCTAAAGAGGTGGCAGTCCTAGTGGCTCTATGGTACTGTCCTCACTGCTGTATGGTAATAGGTCAGAGTGGCTGAAATTAGGTTGACCAGTGAGGAGGACAGGAAGGAAGTCCAATCTAGAAGGAAAATGGGAACGTTCTTATTGCTGAGCCAGGTTGAGCTCTCTGCTCAGCCTTCCAGCTGCCCAAGGGCTGGAGGGAGAGAGGGAGAATGGGAACTGAGCCTGCTGAAATTCCGTTAGGGACTCACAGGATTGAGTATTCTAAGCAGCTGAATTAGATAGAAATATTACAGACAGACAAGGCCAGGCCTTCAAGGAGACAATGTGGAAGACAAGGTGACTTTGCAACTTTGGAAGAGACAGACACTCCCTGCTGTGGGCCAGACCTCAAGACAAAAGAGTAAATCAGTGCAGCCACATACTTCCCTAGGAAAGGGCATCAGTGATTGATATTATAAATAAGTATCAATCACCTTGAAAGAGCCCAAATGAGTCACTAACCCAACCCCCAACAGGAAGAGACCCTGTTCCATATTCATACCCACTTGCTAAGTGACTTGCTTCCCCCATTTGATTCCAATTTGATCAATTTTACCTGAGCAATGGTGCCTATAATCTCATTGGTTGACCATAGTCTTGTCCTACCTCATGCCCACCTAAACGAGTTCCCACGTTCTCCACCACCTTAGATCCGCCTCACTGCATAGTTTTACTCTATACAGTCCCTAAAGAGACAGCTTCCTGGGAGGTGGGGAGGGGCCTCCTGTCCATCTCTAGGACAGAAACTTTCTTTCTACTAATAAATATATTCTGCTCATAACCTCCGTTTATTTCTGAAATTCATTCTCCGGTTTTAGAGAACACAAACTCATCCCAGGTGCCTTTCAGGTCAGGAATTTCATTTTTCCCCTATCATTTGGAGGTCCCTGCATCATGAGGACACTCCTCAAACATCCCAAGCCCCCTGAGCTGTCAGCAGCACCCCAGGTACAGTTGTTTTCTGGGGCAACCGTGTAACAGCCTCCCCCAGAATCCAGAGTAATTTCTCTCCTCTTCCCTCTCCTTCCCTTGGTACTGAAGATTAAATCCAGATCTTTTACATTGAGCTATCTCACCAGACTTTTTTTTTTTTTTGCGGGACTGGGGTTCAAACTCTCGACCTTGCACTTGCCAGGCAGGCACTTGTGCCACGGAGCTATCTCCCCAGCTCCTCACCAGACTTTTTTAAGATGCTGTTTTCTATTTTGAGACAAGGTCTCACTAAATTCCTAAGTTGCCCAGGCTGGGTTTGAATTTGGAATCCTCCTATCTCAGCCACCCAGAGTCCTAAAATTATAGCTATGTTCCACCATGCCTGGCTCTCTTCCTCTCTTCATAATTTGTTTTCTTAATCATAACAGCAAAACCCAGTCATTGTAAGATCACTGTGCAAACTGAGGACTTCATCCATAGCCACAGTCCTTTGACCACGCAGCTGATTTGGGGCAACTCAGTCCTAAGCCACTATGAACAAGGATCTGTGATGTCATTTTACCCCCTAATGTGGCTGCAGTGCTTTCCTTGTCCCTGGTGACCCCAGAGAGCCCTTCTGCAAGGCTGTATGCTGCTCTCCCCCCAGGTCAGGCTGGCCTCAGGTCAGCCCATCTCACTTCTCACCCCACTGGATGAGCTCCATAACAGATGCAAAAGTATAGGATCCTTTTCCAGGAGCCCCACAGGAGTACACCTACCAGTGGCAGTCACTACAGGCAGGTCAGAGATTGGCTGCCAACTGATGGTGAGGAGAGGCCATCCTGCACTTAGAGGCCTGTGAGCACATTTTGGCTCTATGGGGGAAGTCAGTCTAGTAAGGTTTGAGGGGCTGGGGTGAAGGGTGAGGGGTGGGGCCGAGGCTATGAGGTTTTGCTGATTTGAGCTAGGTCATCTTTCTTAAGCCTGACTCAAAGGTTGGGATATTCGGTTCCTAATCCTGGCCTGATAGTGGCTTTGGAGATACAAGACTCCACTAACCCAGTCACAGAGAGAACAGAGCAGAATCAGGTCCCAGGTTTGGCTGCCTTGTCCTAGGCCACTGGAGAAAAAACCAGACACAATGTGACAGTGTGGGTCGCCACACCTGTGTAGGCCAGAGGACAAATCGCCCTCCCTGCAGCCTTGTGGTGACTAGGAGGTACCCAGCTGGCTTTGCTCATGTGCTTAGGACTGGGCTTCCTCAGAAGAGCATGACAGCTAGACTGCCACCACCCATCTCCACCCAGTGACATTAAGCTGCCTGAGTCCCACCATCCCATCCTCATAGCATCGGCCCACCTTCCCCTCACTTGCTTGGGGCCCCAGCCTCCCTGATAGTGGACCTTCCTCCTGACACCACAAAGGTAATAGATATCATGTGGACACAACACTTTTTCTGTGGTCAGCCACATCTTGTGACCCAGTCCTGGCTGCTCTATCCTTCTCAGACCTGAACCTGGCAGCACTGGGACACAAAAGGGTATGCACATAGAGACACGGCTACCATGGTGAGGACAAATTCCTTGGCTAAACTATACTATCCTTAGAGCTGAACTCAACCTGAGTGCTGCACAGGATTCAACCCTTGTGTTGGGGGAGCCTGACCTCCTGCCTGCACCATCCCAAATCTGCCAAGTAAGTTGCACTGTCCTCCAGCCTCTCCTTCATGGCTCATACTCTATCCAGAGTCACAGGCCTGGCTTTCTGCCCCCCTCCGGCTGGGGGCAATCTTAAGCTGCCTGCTCCCTGCCTCACTTTCTCTAAGGATTGGATGGGACAAGCTGATGACATGGGTGGGGAGTGGCTCTACTGATAGGGCTCTGGTGGAGCATACTTATGACTGCCCCCACCTGCTAGGGTGAATCACCCAGGCGTGGGGCTAGCCGCCCACGAGCTGGCCCTGAACTAATAGGTGGGTAGGGCTTGTCCTGGGGCTCTCAGCTGGAATCTCGGCTACCAAGCCTAGTGTAGCTGGGCAGCTGCTGGGTGGTGATCCATGGTGCGTCATCCATGGGTCTGCCTTTTCAACTTGTGTCCAACATCTGGACTGGCCAACATCCCCACAATGACCACAGCCTACTAAGGTCCACATCCATCCAGTGTGGGCACTGCAGGCTATTTTCAGCCTTGGAGGAATCTGATTTCTGGTTTAGCAGATGTTGATCAGGCCAGGTATAGGATCATGGTCCCTCACATGTACTGGCTGTCTATAGGTACAGCTGGTCCTGAGAGGTGCCTTCCTATGACATAAAACCAAAGGCAATGAAGGCAGGGAAGAGCATGTTTTTCTTCATGTGATAAACTTACAGGAAAGTAAGAGTTATGATGGTATCTCTGGGATCACATCACTGTTCTGAGCTTATACAGAGTAGCTGCAGAAGCCACCGCCCTCAGTTTATTCTGCAGCATAGTCCCAGGTGGGCCCATGCAAATATGCTTATAGAATTCACATGCTGATGGGGTCAGCTGCCAGGACAGTGCCTACCTAGCACAGGTTCTCAGCCTTAGACCTCTGAATCCTGTGGCCTCCCCAGCTGATTGTGGGGTGCTGCCCTGTAGAGCAGATAAAGGCTCCCAGGTGGCCCAGGTTCTCATATGAAGCCACCAATGTCACACTGGCTCACACTTTGCTGTGTTGAGGGGTGCTGATTCCTTGTGTGGCTCCTTGGCTATCCATAGCACCAGACCAGCATAGTTTAGTAGACAGGGCTCCTGCTCAGTGTTTACAGCAGATGGTGTCATGACTTCTGTAAGCCCCATGCAAAAGGATTCAGGGAATTGTGTGTGCGTGCAAAACAGATGTGCAGCTCTCTGCACTGGTGAGTTACAGCAAAAGCTTTCAGGTTCTGAGATTTCATGGCCCAACCTGGCCACTGGGGGACACCCATCTTCCCTAAGAAACTGGGAAGCTGACTTCTTTGGGCATATTTTCTGTGTGTGTCTCTTCTCAATTGAGTGGCTGGGACCCTCTGAATGCTTCTAGGAGATCATAGACCTCCTGTATGTATGTAGAGGCCAACTGGCCAGACCTCATCACTTCATATTTCAACCTCTGTCATCCAGTGGCCCCACCACATTTCACTCTGATGTCTCTGTTCATTTTTCCCTGTGTCTTCCTCTTTGGCTAATGTCCTCTGCTTCACCAGGGCCTGACACCGGCTGTGAGCCTCATCCAGGTTCAAGTGGACTGGGTCATGTCCTTGGCTCTCCAATCCAGCTCTTACGTTCATCTGTTCCTTCACTATACCTTCTCCTGGCCAGAGAGGAATTTCCTGGGCTCCAGATTTGCCAGTTGCCCTTTGGAGCTGTCAGCAGGAGAGATGCCAATGCCCAGCCTAGCCAGGCACATGGATGGCTTTAGCAAAAGTATCGCTGCTTTCACAGTCTCAGCACCTGGGTGCATCTCACTGGCCATGTCTAGACTTCACTTAAACTTCCGGCTGTCACTTTCAGGACAAATTCACCTTCCAGTGTAGTCAGCTCCCTCTCCCTCCCCCCAGACTGCCTCCATCCCTGTGGGGAGGTGTCTCAAGGGATGCTTAGTAACTGGTTGGATCACTATTGCTTCCTGCCCCAAGGTAGCAAGAGGGTGAGGCGCTGCCCAGCCTAAGGTTGATGTAGCAGCTGGTGCAAACAACAGTGATGATGAAGGGGGTAATAATACCACGAGAGCTGAGCTGCCAGTGGGGCACCCCCAAGGTCTCACACCTGCCAGAGTCTGTCTGGATTCCAATCTGGGTCTTTGAGGCCCAAAGCCCACATTCAACCCCTTCAAGGCAGCCACTCAGCCCCAGCCACATTGGTGGCAGCTGTCTTCCTCCTACTCTTCTCTGACACCAAAACCTGCCAGCACATTAGATTGAGGAGGAGGAAGGTGGAGATTCCATGCTGAGGGTTACTGGGTTGAGGCAGGCAGGGCCTCCTGGGATGTGTCATATCATAATTACATGTTGCACACTGCAGTTGCCAAACATTAAATTAGAAGCGTTGGCTCTCGGAGCATCATTTGACCACAGTTACGATAATTATGTCCCTAGGAGAAGGTCAGCAGTGACCTGAGGGGTGGGGGAGGCTGGGTGACTTGGAGGGTGAGGGTAGTGGGCATGTGTGTTCTCCAGAGAATGCCAAAGGCCAGAGCAAGAGCCACGACTGGCCTCACGCTGAGACATCCCCAGCTGTGCTCAGGGAGAACTGGAACATTGTTTGAGCTTCCAGTTTCTGGGGAAGATAGACACCTCCAAGAAGTGGCTTCATGATACTGGCACTTTGGATAACAAGAGCCAAAGGTTCATATGAAGAAGGTCAAAACTATACGCATTCAATCTATTTGGGCTGTCTGTAGCCTCAGAACCACACTCTGGGCCCAGTGGAGGAGCTCACAGTGCTGTTCTCCACTAAGGGAGAGACTTCTGTCATTAGCTCCCACCAAAGGTAAGTCACATGTGACACCAGCAACCCTGTGTCACCTAGAAAGAGGTTATAAGAGGTTTATAACACCCCCCACATAGTCCTCTCCCTTGTGAACTGCCCAAGTCTCAGCTATTTATTGCCCCAGGGCCTGTGTGGATCAAAATATTCAGAAAGGCCTAAGAGAGGCCTCCAGTCCACAGCCCACTACCAGGGAGTCCTGGTAATAGATGGAGCCCAAGAGTACACATACAGCTGAACAGCAGATGTCACATCACCCTGGTCCCTGGACATGAGAGGCCTCTGACCTTGTGGGGTACCAGGTTGCCCAGAGTGCCTATGAGGGATACATGTCAAGGAGGCAAGTGGAAGGGTGAGAAAGGAGTGAGAGCTCTGATTGCCCTCATCCACTTGGGTCATGGACACCCCCGCACCTTGCCTTGCCTTGGCCACCTGGCTTCAAGATAACAGACTTACTCTGCAGCCTAAGGGAAGACTGAGTGCAGTACCCACAGGCACTTTGAGGGAGTGCCATAGGGCCTGCTGTCACTGGAGCCTACCAACAGGGCTCAAGCAGGATAGTAGTGGCCTGGCTTCTTAGTTGTCATCACCCAGAACAAGGAGATGGTAGGGCCCTCAAGACCCCTAGACTCCCCAGTACAGGGTGATTCTGGTTGGTTCTAGACTCCTCAGTTAGCTCATCTGGTATCCTGGGATGTAGAGGATGTCCCTAAGCCTTTTGCAGATACTGTGGGGACCACTGAGGAGCTGGCTCTTCCTGCCATGGGAGCAAGAGGGGAACTACTGAGCCTCTTCTGGATTCATACTGTGAGAGGCTCCCTTGGAGGGAGCTCCATCCTGGAACAGCACAGAGCCCTTTCCTTGAGGAACTTCCCAGAGGGTGTCTGACAGAGGCTGGACTTGACCTTATGGGTTCACAGTGATAGCCTGGGAACCAGTTCTGCTAGGCCATCACCCCAGGCTGGTCCATGGGTGAGGAAGATTGGAATCTGGGAATTCCTGCTTCAGGGAAGTCCTGAAGTTCCTGTGCCCTAGAAGACAGAGACATTCCTTCCCAATAGTCTATGAACCCTGCCAGGCAAATACTCATTCTTGCCATAGTTTTTTAAATTAGTAGACTTAATTTTTAGGTTTATAGAAAAATCAAGCAAGTAGTGGAGAGAATTCCCCCATATATCCTTTCCTCTAACCCATTTCCTTGTGGTTAACATATTGCCTGTATAAATCTTATGATCAGTGAAGCTATATTATAAAGGTCAAAGTCTACATGCTAGCTGAGTTAACAGTGGGTTCAGACAAGTGCGTAGGCCCTCTGTCTTCATGTTATCATCCTAATTTCCAGACAGCTCTCTGTGTGCAGCATCCCAGTACCCTGGATAATCCAGCAACAGCTAAGGGTCCCATGACCTTGTGCAGGTCATACGGATCATTAGCATTCTATGTCTACATTGGAAGCTGCCTCCATTCATGAAGAGATGGTCTGAACTCTGACAAGTCCTGTGGCCCTTCCAGGGTGGATGGGGCCTGGTGGGTGGTGTGCAAACGGCTTATTCAGCTTTGCAGAGCACTGGGCAGGAAACGCTGCTGGCACAGAGAGTGGCTGCAGTTTACAGTGTGCCATTGGTAGTGTCTTTCCAGGTGGGCTGGTGGCTCTACTTCTGGTCTACCAGCCCTCCTGCAGCTCAGTACCTGCAATGACAGAACCAGGCCAAGCTGTAAGGTGGTTTGGTAGCCTCCAGGCATGGAACACACAGGTGTATTGCCTTGACTCCAGAGAACATCACTTGGTGTGCTGTGCAGGGTCACCACTCTGGGTTTTCAATTGGGTAGAGTGGCCTGCTACAGTCCAGTTCCAGATCCATTAACTGACTTCCTAGATCGTTCCTCCTGCCCTAGCTCTCCTAAGCAGCTCCATGCCCGTACTAATCACTACCCTGTACGGTGAGCTCATGATTCCGTGTATTTCAGTCACTCCCAAACACCTGGACTTCTGTGCCTCTCTTATCATGGAAAGGTGCACACTGCAAATCTACCCTTAAGCATTGTAGGGGCTGGTGGCTCCGGCTGCACCCCACGTCATCACTTCCCTGGCATAAGACTCTGGGCCAGGGAAAATGCTCCTTTACAGGCCCCACTGCATGTCAGGCTGGTAGTGGTCAGGTGGCCACTTGGAGTTGGAATATACTGAAATAAAATTTACTTTTTTTTTTTTTTTTTGCTATATGGGGGATTGAACTCAGGACCTTGCACTTGCCAGGTAAGCGCTTATTCTACTGAGCTATCTTCCCAGCCTTACATTGGAACAACATTACTCACCAGTTTCATGCTTCTATAAATGGGCTTCTAGCAATTCTGCCTCCAAGGTTGGGCAGTGACAACGTCTAGGAATAGCCTGGATTGTCATATCTGTAGTGGGGGGTTGCTACTGACATCTAGAACAGGGGCCGAGATAATGCTAAGAACCCTACAATATGCCCACAGCCCACTGCAAATAATCATTCAGCTCTAAACCTCATCTCCGGGGGGTTGGAGAGGTAACACCAAGCCGGATGGAGCAGGACGCAGGCTGACAGTGGCCACAGGACCCTGGGAGCTGTGGCCTCAAGGACAGAATGCCTAGGCCTTCATACAGACCCACTGCACTCTGAGGCGGTGTCCAACCAAAGAGGGGGCTATCGGCCCAACTATGGGCTGAGAGCCAGGACAAAGTGCAAAGCAAGCCTCGCCACAGCCCGCGGCGACACCGAGCGGGCAGGGTCTCCACTTTTGGTGTGCCAGGCGACTCTCTCCTAATCCTGCCCCGGGCAATGCCCCAGCCTGTCCACCACGGGGCTACACATCTCCGGCGCCGCGCCCAGAAAAGCTGCCCACGCGGCGGCCGCAGCGGGTTCGCGCCCCGACTCCGGGGCGGGAGCAGGAAGGCCGAGGGGCGGGGCTCGTGAGGGGCGGCGCGTCGGGGCGGGGGCGGGGTCTGGCTTGCCCTCCCCCCCCCCCCGCCCCCAAGCTGAGCCGGGACCCGCGGCCTCAGAGTTGCCTGCTCAGTCTCCGGCGACAGCGGCAGGCGTGGATCTCCGCGCGGCTCCAGCGGCTCCAGCTGCGCCGGTAGCGGCGGGCCGGGATGGGCGGGCAGTCGCGCGGGAGACTGGGGGAGCTCGCGACGTGACCAGCCTGTACGCGGAGCCCGCCCGCCAGCCGCCGCGCCGGGTAGAGAGTTTTCTGGGTCGGCTCGGACCCCGCCGGAGCATGCAGGTCGCGGCGCGGGCGGCTGGGGGGCGCGCGGGGCA
>PVKN010003930.1:0-35209 GCA_004027915.1 Capromys pilorides | reverse complement strand
CATCACACAGCTTATTCTCCTGGCATAGACCTTTTTTTTTTTTTTTTTTTTCTTAAGAGATATGGACTCTCTATGGTGCAGGATAGCCTCAAACTCCTGAGCATAACAGCTGGGCATGCTGGTACAAAACTATAATCCTAGCACTCAAGAAACTGAGATAGGAGAAGTCTGAGAGCCTAGGCTACATAGCAAGTCCAAGGCCAGCCAGGACTACATAGTGAGAGACTGTCTCTAAAAACCAGAAACAAAATAAAACAAAATAGGGGCTGGGTAGATAGCTCTGTGGCACAAGTGCCTGCCTGGCAAGTGCAAGGTCGTGAGTTCAAACCCTGGTCCTGCAAAAAAAAAAAAAAAACAAAACAAAAACAAAAAAACAGTTCAGCCCATGTGATCCTCCTCAGTAGCTGGCACTACAGGTGCATACCACCCTGCCCAGCTGTGAAGGTACAGATTTTGAATCTGTTTTCCCACATTAAAAGCTAACAACAGGGCCAGCAAGATGGTTCAGTGGTCTAAAGCGCTTGCTTAGGAAAGCTTAGACAACCACAAGGACCACGTTTCGATCCCCGGCACCACATGCTGCACCAGCCCCACCCCCAGGGTGGGCTGAGCCGGCCATAATATAAAAAGAAAAAAAAAATAGGGCCGGTGAGATAGCTCAGTGGTCCAAAAGTACTTGCTTAGGCAAGCTTAGGCAACCACAGGGTCCACAGTTCAATCCCCAGCACCACATGCTGCACCAGCCCCACCCCCAGAGCAGGCTGAGCTGTCCATAACATAAAGTTTAAAAAAAAAGCTAACAACAGAAAGCCAATGTGTTAATAGCAAAAGATCAATGTAAGGTGGCAATGAAGTTCAATTAAAGTTTGAAAACGAAGCTGGGCGTGATGGCTCACGCCTATAATCCCAGCACTTGGGAGGCTGAGGCAAGAGGATCAGTATATGTTTGAGACGAGCCTGGGCCACAAAAGTGAGCTCAAGGCCAGCCTGAATTGCATAGTGAGACCCTGTCTCAGAAAAAAAAAAAAAAAAAAAGTTTTAAAATGATGCTGGAGGTGGTCCTATAATCACAGCACCCTGGAGGGATGTGAAGACCCTGGGTTCAATCCCCAGTACTGTGTAAACACACATGTGCGCGCGCGCGCGCACACACACACACCTAGAGCAGGGCATAGTGGCACATGCCTATATTCCCAGCTACTTAAGAGCTGGAGGCAGAGGACTGCTACCTTCAGACATTTAGTCAGCCTCTATAACTTAGCAACTTAATGAGACTTTGTTCCAAAATAAAAAGTAAAAATGGGCTGTGGATGTCAAAGACCTTGGGTTCAATATATAGTGAAAAAAAGACAAAAAACTCAATTTAAAAAAATGAACAAAGATGTCACTAGATATTTCACCAAATACACATAAATGACAATGAGCCCGTCGAAAAAGCATATAATACAACTTAAAACAACTAGATACTATTTCTCACTTAGTAAGGATGTACCTACTACAATCATAAGGTCAGAACAAAGTAAATGTTGGCAAAGAAGTCAAGAAACCAGGACCCCCATCTATTAATGGCAGGTTAATTTAAGATGGTATAACCACTTTGGAAAATAGTTACCAACTGACTCATCAGTTCCACTGGTAAGTATCCAGCCATTAACTGCTGGCATGTGTATACAAAAAGACTTCCTTATGAATGTGCGTAGCAGTATTATTCATAGAAACCAAAACTGGAAACGACGCAACTGTCTACCAGTTGGTGAGTACATAAGATGTTATTTATCCAATCAATGGAATACTAATCAATGATAAAAAGAAATGAGTTAGGGACATAGCTGAGTGGTAAAGTATGTGCCTAGTATTATGGAGTGGAGGGATGGAATGAAAAACTGATCAGGTGGCACAAGTGCCTGCCTGGCAAGTGCAAGGTTGTGAGTTTGAACTCCAGTCCCGCAAAAAGAAAAAGAAAAAAAACCAAAAACTGATCTATGTTACCTCTGAAGAATCCTCAAAAACGTGCTAACTGAATGATGCTAGTCACAATGAACATACATTATGCAATCCCAATTACATGAAAGGTCCTAAAAAGGTGACTCTCATTCCTTGAGCAGGGCTGCCTGCAGAAGGCCTTAAAAACCAAAAAGTTATGCCTTGTTCAGTGGACCCTAGATATCTGACACAAGCTGCAGAAGTTAAAAGGCTTTGCATGAATTAATTGGTCTCAGTTGAGGTGTTTCATAATAGAAAGGAAACAGAATGGAATTATAGATGAAAAATGAGAATGGTGATACTAGCAGCCTACAGGAATAAAAGCCAGTCAGGAAATGGGAAAAAGTTATGCTTCCCTGGATCCAGACAGAGAGAAGGGATATTTCAAGCAAAAAATGTCCAAAGCTGCTAGAGGAAAAAAAAGGGTTCATGTTGGAGTCAGAGGAAGTTTCAGATTGAGGTGGTCATTGGTCTTCACCTCTCAGCCTGAGAGAACCAATGTTAATCGCCAATATAAGGAAAAAGCCTGTTAAACTTTTAATAGATGCTCACGCAGCTATCAGCTATCCAGCCAGTGGCCACACTTGCAAACTGGAGAGTACTCAGTGTTTTCCCTTGGTTTGGCACTTCATGTGCCCCAAGTATAAAAGGCCAGTTTATTTGAGACAATGCCCAGTGGCCATAAAAGATAAAAAAAGGGAATAAACCCCATATTTTAAAAGATCTCTGTTAATAGACCTACAAAAGATTACCTTTCAGATCCTTCCGCTAATGTCTCAATACTGTCCAAAATATTAGATATCAAATCAATGGTATGTAAAATGCTGAGGTCCCCAGACTCTATCTTTGTCATCTCTGTTAAAGTCATTACTGTTTACTTGGTAAGAATCATTTTGACTGCATTCATAATTATCCTGCTGATGTTATTTGGCCCATGTAGGTTTAATAGTTTCTTTGGCTTTGTCTTCTCCCGATTTATAGCAATTCTACCTATCCAAGAAAAAAACGCCTGGTGTCTACTGAGGGCCTTTATATAGAACCTCTGACAAGCATCTCTGACTGTCAGTCAATAACTACGACCTCTTTCAGCCTGAAGAAGCCGGAGCGGTCATCGCTCATGATTCCCTCATGGCAGTTCAGGTTACTTCTTCAGAGGGGGGAACGTTATAGGCAGGTGAATTAGATAGAAATATTAATAGGCAGTTAGATAGGGCCAGGCCCTCAAGGATGACAAGGAAGACAAGATGACTTCACAACTACAAACAGACACTCCTCCTCTACTATGGGCCAAATCTCAAGACAAGAGTAAACAAATATAGCTACATACTTCCCTAGGGATGGGCATCAGGGATTGACATTCTAAGTAGGTATCAATCACCTTGTAAGAGCCCAATTGAGTCACTAGCCCAACCCCCAAAAACGAGAGACTGGATTTAATCTATTTTATCAGAGCAATGGTACTTATAATCTCATTAGCTGACCATAGTTTTATCCCATCTCATGCCCACCTACGCAAGTTCCCATGTCTTCTCCACAACCTTAGACCCACCTCACCACGTGGTATTCCTCTATAAAAGTCCCTGGAAGAGACAGCTTCCTGGGGACACCCACTCAGGACCCCCCTCCTGTCTCTCTCTCAGAAAGGAGCTTTCTTTCCCTCAATAAATATGTTCTGCTCACTAAAAAAAAAAAAAAAAAGTGAATCTATGAGACAGAAAGTAGATTTATGCTTACTGAGGACTAGGAAAAGTGATCAGTGGGAAATAGGCACAAATATTTCTACAGAGAATAAAAATGTTCTAATATTAGACTACAATGTCAAAATCTGGCCAACTATTAAAAATCATTGGCCGTATGCCAGAAGTCAATAAATTTTGTGGCACATAAATTATACCTCAATAAGTTGTCTTTAAAAAAATAAAAACTTTAGGGCTGGCAAGATAGCTCAGCAGACTAAGCACCTGCTTAGGCAAGTGCAAGGACCAGGGTTCAATCCCGGCACCACACGCCATGCCAGCGCCACCCCAGGGAGCACTGAACCTGCCACTGAGACTGGGCATAGTGGCACATGCCTGTAATCCCAGTGCTGGGGAGGCTGAAAACAGGAGGATCACTACAAGTCCAGGCTGCATAGTGAGACCCTGTATCAAATACATTAAAAAAAAAAACTTTAAAGAACAAGAAATAAATACAATATATTTTGGTAAGTGCCTAAGAGGTAAAAACATTGCTTCAGAGGCAAAGAAAGGATTTGGAAAATGAAAAAGACCTAACTTTTAACATTAGCTAAGGAAAATGTTATCCCACCAAAAACAATTTCATTCTTCTCATTAGTATGCCTATATTATAAATTATTATATACTCAACTGTTATATTTTCAATTTAACCAAGGAATTTTTTTGTGGTAATTCATTTTCCTTCATTTTGTAAGTACTTACATAAAATGAATTCCATTTTTGCTTCTTGGTCCACAATTCCTAAAATATTTACAATCAGAAAAAGGTCACTGATCCCACTCTAGACAGATATTTTTCCTCATAAAGAGAAAACTGAGGCCTATTCTTTCTGTGTTATTAGGAGGTTAGTGAGCCTCCTTTAAACAAGTCACTACGCAGGGGCTGTGGCATGCCATGCTGGCCCTGCCCCTGAGGTGCACTGAGACAGCAAATGAGACTGAGCATGTTGGCATGCACCTGTAATCCCAGTGCTTAGGAGGCTGAAAAACAGGAAGGATCAATCACTGAGTCTGATCTGTGTAGTGAGACTCTGTAGAACCTGTACTAAACATATTAAAAATAGAGAAATAAATAAACAAGCAAGCAAATACCCTAAACTTTATGTCAATTAATTCTTTTATTTATTTATTTATTTATTTATTTATTTGTTTGTTTGTTTGCTTGTTGTGTTTGTTTGTTTCTTTATTTATTCATTTTGTGGCTGGCTCAGCCTGCCCTGGTGGTGGCGCTGGCGCAGCATGTGGTGCCGGGGATCGAACTGCAGTCCCCGCAGTTGCCTGAGCCCTCCTAAGCAGGCACTTTAGACCACTGAACCATCTCGCTGGCCCCTTTATTTATTTATTTGTTTGTTTGTTTGTTTGTTTGCTTGTTTTGTTAATTAATTCTTTTATACTTTTGGAGGCAGGGTCTTGCTATGTAGTGTAGGCTGGCATTGAACTTGTGGCACTCCTCCTGCCTCAGCCTCCCAAGTGCTGGCATTACAGGCCTGTACCACCACGCTTGGCTTAGTGAATATGTTTTCATCCTTCATCTCTGCAGAGTCGTGAAAGCCACCATAACACCTTCTGCCTGTTACCTGCCCTCCGGTCTCATGAAGCTGACTCTGGATGCGCTGGCAGAAGTCAGGATTGCACAGCAAGGTGAGAGGAGCCTTTAGCTGAACAGGAACAGGCTCTGTGGCCTCTAGGAGGTGCTGCCATTCACTGTCGCTGTCCGGCTCCTAAGGCACAGTGGCAGAGGCAGAAGAACACAGGAGGTCAAGAGGAGTATGCAAGTCTCAGGATCTCAGGATCGTAGCTCCCAACGTGGGGTTAGAAGCCAGGGGACTCGAGAAGTGACTATAAGCAGTGCAGGTGTGCACTTTCAGTCACCAGGCCAAAAAAAAAAGGTACACTGGCAGCGTGAGGGATCCTGGAGTACAGAGCTACCTAGGAGATGACCGTTACAGTGCGGTTGATAACAACAAAAAGACGCCACCTTAAGTCAGTTGGTCAGGGAATGATAAACCAAAATTCATCTCTTAACAGGAAACACTGAAGTTATTAAAGAGACTGTGGCACCAAGGATGCATCACTTCTCTGGTGTTCTTACCAAAAATGTACAACCCTAATTTAATAATGAGGGAAACAGAAGTTTGAGGAACAGGGCTCATGTACTGTTCAGGTTTAGATATGGCTTACATTTTTCCTCAAAGGTTGATAGGCTGGAGGCTTGGTCACTAGTGAGAGATAGCAGAACCTTTCAGAGGTGGGCCTAGTAGAAGGTCAGAGGGGAGCAGTGCCTGGAAGGGAGGAAGTATTTTTCTTTTTCTCCTTTATTATGGCACTGAGGATTGAACTGAGGACCTAATGAACACGAGGTCAGCACTCTCCCACTATCTATACGCCCAGCTTGCGATTGGGCTATCCTAATGCCTATCACTTGGCCCACTTACTTATTCTGGCTTCCTGTTGTAAGATGTGATCCTTCTTCCTACTTCACTGCCTTGACACTTTAAACCCTGAAGCCCTCACCAGAGCCAAAGAAAAGTCAATGTCTGACCCTAGAATCTCCAAAACTATGAGTTAAATAAATAATCCTTTTTTCCTTTATTTTTTAAGTAATTTATTTTGACACTTGGGATTAAACACAGGTCCTTTGCAGTGAGCTAAATCCCTAATCCTTTATTAAATTTTGAGACAAGTTCTCACTAAGTTTCCCAGGCTGGGCTCCAACTTGCAATCCTCCAACCTCAGGCTCTCAGAATACTAGGATTATAGGCATTCACTGCCATACCTGGCTTCCTCTTTATAAAGTTAGCCAGCCTTATATATTTAGTCATAATAAATTTTTTAAATGGGCTTATACAAGTATCTCAAAACTTTTAATCAAGGGCTGGCCAGATAGCTCAGCAGACTAAAACAGCTGCTTAGGGAGAAACAGGGTCAAGGGTTCGATTCCCAGTGTGCCATGCCGGCACTACCCACAGGGCATACTGAAACTGCAATTGAGACTAGGCATGCTGGTGCACTCCTGTAATCCCAAGGCTTGGGAGGCTGAAAACAGGAGAATCACTATGAATCCATTCTACATAGTGAGACCCTACAGAACCTGTACACCCTATACTAAATATATTTTAAAAATCTGTATTAAAAAAAAAAACACTTTTATGCTGGGCATGGTGGCGCACGCCTGTAATCCCAGCACTTGGGAGGCTGAAGCAGGAGGATCAGTGTGAGTTCATGACCAGCCTAGGCTACAAAAGTGAGCCCAAGGCCAGCCTGAACCACATAGCACAACCCTGTCTCAAAAAGACCAAAAAAAAAAACAAAAAACTTTTATGGGCCAGGGAGATAGCTCCATGGCACAAGTGCCTGCCTGGCAAGTGCAAGGTCATGAGTTTGAATCCCAGTTCCACAAAAAAAAAAAAAAAAAAAAAAAAAACAAAAAAAAACTTTTAGCCATAAAAGACAAAGGAGCTAGGAATGGTGGTACATCCCTATAATTCCAGGACTCAGGAGACCGAATCAGGAAGATTGCCACATACTTTGAGAACAAAGGCCAGCCTGAACTATGTAGCAAGACCTCAAAAAAAAAAAAAAACACCATCAACTATTCCAGTTTAAAGGAGACTAATGAAGTATAACAACTAAATACCGTGCATGATGCTGGGTTGAATCACAGACTAGGAAAAATATTTTTAATTAAGTACATTATTAGAAGAATTTAATATAGACTGCAGATTAGTTTCTTAATTTGCTTACTACTATAATGGTATTATGTTAATGATAAATTTCTAAAAAATTTATCTGATACAGGGTCTCATTATGCAGCTTTGACCCATAGTGATCCTCCTGTCAGCCTCTCCAGCACTGAGATTACAGGCATGCACCACCATGTTCCGTTTTGGTGGCCAGCCTGGTGCAGGGCCAGCATGGCATGCGGTATAGGGAATCAAACCAGGGTCCTTGCATTTGCCAGGCAGGCACTTAGACCACTGAGCTATCTCCCTGATCAATGATAAATTTCTGATGTTTATAATTGTACCGTGACAGTACATGAAGATGACCTTATTTTTAGGAAATATGCATAAAGTATTTAAGGGTAAAAGGAGCATATATGCTACTTCCTCCAAAATGATTCAAGAAATAACACATCTATATGAGTACAGAACTGTCAAGCAAATGTGACAAAATTCAGCCGGGTGAATCTGGGTATAAGAGACACTATGGTTTCAATGTTTTTGTCCTCTTCAAAATGTTTGTGTTACAGAGCTGGGGAGGTGGCACAAGTGCCTGCCTGGCAAGTACAAGGTCGTGAGTTCAAACCCCAGTCCCACAAAAAACAAAAACATAAACAAAAAAATGTTTGGGTTGGGCACGTAACCTCTAATCCAATAACGCTGGGACGTTAGCCCTAGTAGTCTGTTTTTGTCATGAAGGCTCTGCATTATATAAAAAGGGCTTATGAGAGTGAGTTTATTCACTCTTCTTTTTTCTTCTGCAATGCAAGAACACAGATCTCCTCCCACCCAGAAGATGTAGCAACCAAGGCAGTGCCTTAGAAACAGAGATCTAGGCCCTAACCCGCCAGCATTTTGACTGAACTCCTCAGCCTCCAGGACTTTGAGACATTTCTGTTCATTACAAATTATCCATTCTCAAGCCAGGTGTGACTCAGGAGGCTGAGACAGAAATAGTGCCATGAGTTTAAGGCCTGCCTGGACTACCTAGTGAGTTCCAGGACCACCTGAATTACACAGTGAGCTCTTATCTCAAAACAACAACAACAAAAACCTAGGCTCAGGTATTTTGTCTTAGTAGCATGAAATGGACCACAAGAATGGTATCTAGGAATTGTATGTAAGAACTGAAGGGTATATATGAATTATTCTTTATTTTTATTTTATTTTATTTTTTTTTAATATTATGGCCGGCTCAGCCTGCGCTGGAGGTGGGGCTGGCGCAGCATGTGGTGCTGGGGATCAAAACCACGGTCCCTGAGGTTGCCTAAGCTTTCTAAGCAGGCGCTTTAGACTGCTGAGCCATCTCGCCAACCCGAATTATTCTTTAAGATGAAATTATTTCAAGCTGTGGTGGCACACGCCTGTAATCCTAGCACTTGGGAGGCTGAGGCAGAAGGATCAGTGCGAGTTCGAGACCAGCCTGGGCTACAAAAGTGAGCTCAAGGCTAGTCTGAACTGCATAACGAGACCCTGTCTCAAAAAGATAAAAAAAAAAAAAAAAAAAAAAAAAAAAAAAAAAAAAAAAAAAAAAAAAAAAAAAAAAAAAGATGAAATTATTTCAAAATAAAAAGTTAGAATCTTAAACATAAAACATCGAGCGAGACCTATGTGCTCTAATGTAGGAAAAGCTCTAAAACAGATCAGATGGAGAGAAAAGTGACAGAACGATGCAAAATAACAGATACAGGATGAACTGATAATGTAAAAACAAACAACAAATTTCCTTGTGTCCAGATACATGTATACAAAAGTAGAGCAAGTTTGGACGGACATACCTCTTCACCATCTTCTAGGACCCCTGGGTCTGTGCTCTGCTGGCTCGCCACCTCTGGCTCCAGCTCCAGGCATGCGTGCTCACAATCCACGGTAATGCGGTTTTCCCTACCAGAGAAAGCCAGGGTACAAGACGAAGTCTAGACCTGTGAGACTTAGGGCTGACTGGCATGTGTGCCCCAACTCCCATACCCCTCTGCCCAAGAAAAGAATGAGAAACAAGCTATACAGGTAGTGAGAGGAAATTTCCTTCTGGGAAATGGGGTATGGCCAGTATAACACATGTTGGCATCCACACATATGTTATCAAGGGTTCTCTCTCACTGGATCTTATTCTCAAATCTATTTTATAGTCTTCACCTGTAGCTTTTAACTCAATCCTGCCTTTTGGATGTAGATGATTTTTTCCCTTTCCAAGTGTAACTGACACATAAAAAAGAGAATCCTCAAGTTTCTCCTGGAATTAGGAAAGTACCTGTATTACAAAAACCCAGGACTCAAATCCCAAAGCCCAGTCTATGTTAGGCAATAGCAAGTAAAAGGACCATGTCATATAGGTTTTAGCTAGAGCCAAAGATCTGTGAGAGACCTTCCCCTATGGAGAACCCTTACTATACCCTCCTCACCAAGGTGCAGGGGGAACCTCTCCAGCCCGCCTCTCAGCACAATTGCTCTTCATTTCTGAGACCTCTCCAGCCCGCCTCTCAGCACAATTGCTCTTCATTTCTGAGACCTCTCCAGCCCGCCTCTCAGCACAATTGCTCTTCATTTCTGGGACCTCTCCAGCCCGCCTCTCAGCACAATTGCTCTTCATTTCTGAGACCAAGATCCCAGCCAAGAGGCTTGATTTTTCAGGGGTGGCCCTTAGCTCCAGCTTAGAGGCTGTGCTACGGGTCATCTTGTTGGTTTTGTCTTCTTGCTCAAGGGCAGGTCCTATGTTCTGTTTCTGTGAGAGATGAGTAGGAGACACTGGATCAGAATTACTTGGTTGCTGCTGGGTGTGGTGGCATATGCCTATAATCCCAGTAATCCTGAGGCTGAGGCAGCAGGATTACCTTAAATCAAGGCCAACCTGGGCTACATAAGTGAGTTCAAGGCCAGCCTGAACTACATAGCGAGACACTGTCTCAAAAACAAAAAGAAAAAAAAAAAAAACAAAAGCAGTTATTTGGCTGCCATAGGGCAGTATGGATCATACTATGGCCCTTTCCCAGTTAATTAGAAAGTCATTCTTTTCCAACTCTCTTAGTCACTAGCCTGGCCATGCTCATGCTAACATAGTTTCCCATAACCCACTCACCTTCTGCTTGGCCTCCTCAGCCATGCGTTTATAGGCCTGATGCAAGATGCGAGACTGATTGCCCTTGGGGGCCAGCTGATGGGCCTGCTCATCCTTTAGGACCTGAAGTTCTGGGGGTAGGCGACTGGTGAATGGGGTGTTCAAATTTGCTGGTTCCGTTATTACTGCAGGGGAGGGAGGGGGAAGACATGATTATTCTAGAGCTTTCTCCATCACGTTGACTTAGCCTAGGACAACTTCAGTGCCCCTGGGCTTCTGCACAGGAAGTCATTTAAAGAAAGTGACAAAAAAGAAGAAAGGCAAACATTGGGGCTGGGGAGATAGCTCCGTGGCACAAGTGCCTGCCTGGCAAGTGCAAGGTCGTGAGTTTGAACCCCAGTCCCGCAAAAAAAAAAAAAAAAAAAAAAAAAAAGAATGGCAGAAGTTAGGTTAAGAAGAGCTAGGAACAAAGTTTGAGCTGGTGGGGGAAAGAAGATATGCTGGATTCAGATACTGAGGAATAGGGTTAGACTAGAGAAAATACTGGGAAGTGCTAGAGCCCTGGGGACTCTGATAACTCACTGGTGACACGACCAGCAATAAAGGGGTGATGCAAGAGGTCTGGCCAGGACAGACGCTGCCGGGGGTCCTTGGTGAGCAGCCCCTGTAGGAAGTTCTGTGGAGAGAAACAATGCTCCATCAGCCCTTCTTCTTCTTCCTTCTAGAGGAAGGAGATCCTTCTATAGGATCTCTCTAACCCATGAGCAGAACCGGAAAACTAGGACTGTTGCATCTACTGTTACAGCACACTCTACCGTACTCTCAACAGCCCTTTTCTTAGGTCTCGTTTTCCAGACAGAGTGCAGCCTTACCTCCTACAGAGACCCAAGTCCTGTTCACAGACATTCTGTAACCCAAGAAGTAAAAAAAGAAATCCTAAGGTCAATAGCTTTGTAAAAAAAAAAAAAAAAGAGAAAAAACTGGAAAAGGAGCTGTCACCTTTACAATCGCCTTTGAAACCAAACATTTGAAGGAGTCCCAAGTTCTTCTCTTTGCCCTCCCTTTCATGGTGTCTTTGTGGTTGTGTAGGAACCAATGCATCTAGATTTAAAAACACACTCACACACGCAAGTAATGGTGTAAAGATGTGTCTGGGAACACTCAAGACCAGAAATCTTTCAGCAAGTCTTCAGATGATGGAGAGGTAGGAAGACTATCTCTCAAAAAGGTACGTCTGTTATGAAGTATCCTTGGGAAAATCGTAAGTTGGGCCTAAAACAAGAATAAAAGGCACTACTAGATGATCACTGTTCTAAAACAAGGTGATTTGTATAATTATGGCTCTTGCTGAAGATACCCACGGGTCCACCTTAAAGAATGATTATTATATATACACTCTCAAATTAAGGATTCTTTCTTTAATTCTCTTTGAGGATCACCTGGCCTAACAAAAGAAGTTGGGAAGACAAAGCAAAGTCATATTAAGATTTTATTCTGGGAGAAGATGGCACTTAAATTCCACTGATGGTCCATAATCTTGCCTTATATGAGAAATAAAAAAAGTACGAACTCTTCCCCCTTCACACCTCCCCTTTACCAGCCTGCTGAGACAGGTATAATGGACAGACACTGCCTCTATCATCTGCCCCTAACCACCGAGCCAGCCATTCTGATGTCTGAGGGTCATGAAATTAGTGTGGACCACAGAGAGACATCATCTAGATACCGTATCTGAGAGGAAGTAAGCGTAACACAGGACATACAAAATTATCTCTGGTATCTTAAAATTATCTTTCCATTATAGTATAGCAGTGATGGCGAACCTTTTAGAGCATTTAATGATGCAAACTATCCACTGAAGTATGCATATCATAAATACACCATCACTATGAAATAGCATAGCCTGCCTCAAACAAAAGTTAGCATTTCCAAATTCAGCAGACCCTAGAATACCCTCTTAGAATATGTCCCTGCAGGAGAAAAACAGGCTGCTTGGCTAGCTCTTGCAAGGTCATGTCCCAGCTCCAGAAGATGATTTTGGAAAAGAAAACAAGAGATAGAAAGAGACAAGTTTCTGTTATAAACCTTATGTACTCTCCCTTTCTATTTTATTACCTTAAAGCAAGGACTGATGGTAGAAGGCCAACGTACAGGGTCCTTGAGAATGAGATTGACTAACTGAAAGATGCTTGTGGTATAGAAGGGAGGGGTTCCCACAGCCAGCTCATAGAGAATGCAGCCCACAGACCAGAGGTCCGCTGTGTGGTCATACGGTCGCTCTTCCACTAGCTCTGGAGACATATACAGTGGTGTACCTTTGATAGATGTCAACACCATTGTATTGGTGCTCATAGCCCGGGCAAATCTGCAACAGACGACAGGATGGCAATGCAGAGATAAAAGATATTCTGGACATGGTCATTCCTAGAAGCTGAATACAGTCATTGTTATGGTTTCTATCTAGATACTCCCTAAAAGCCTCATGTGCTCAGAGGTGAGACTTCTGGAAGGCAAGTGGATCTTGGGAGTGTGACACTCACAGGTAAGATAGTCAGTCCACTGAGGAGTTTACAGTAAATGTGATGCTGAGAGGTGATCTCTTTTCAGAGGAACTATGTCCCTGAGGGCATGGCCTGAAAAGTTTTAATCCCCTTCCCTCCTCCCTTGACTTCTCTCTGCTTCTCCAACACCATGCCGTGAGCAGATCTAGTCTGCCATGCCCCTGTGCCATGTAGTTCTGCCTTGGAATCAGACACTCTGGACTGAAACCCCTACAAACTGTGAAACAAAATAAAATTTTCCTTCCTTAAGTTGTAAATGTTAGGTATTACATCTCAACAACAAGAAAGTAATTAGAAGTCATTTACTACCTGTCATTGTATGAGACATAACACACTAGAACAGAGAAAGTATCTTTGTTTAATTCCAAGGTACCCAGCAAAAGGCCAATCTCCAGCTTCTAAAATGAAGCCCAAGGGGGGCTGGGGAGATAGCTCTGTGGCAGAAGTGCCTACCTGGCAAGTGCAAGGTCATGAGTTCAAACCCTGGTCCCGCCAAAAATAAAATAAAATAAAGCCCAAATAAGTCAAGCAGATAGTCTAGGGCTCCCTGCAGAACCTTAGAAGCTCAGAAACCTTACCCAAAGTCACAGAGTTTGATGCTACCATCCTTGGCAAGGAGAATATTCTGAGGCTTCATGTCTCGGTGTAGGATGCGATGGGAATGCAAATAGTACAGGGCTGACACTAACTGGGCAGCAATGGCCTGAACCTAAGGGTCAGACAGGTGGGAGGAAAAAAAAAGTGAGCGAAAGGAGCTGGCTGACAAGCCCAAAGACTTTTAATACTAAGGTGAATTTTCCTATTCTCCCAGAGATCAGAATGGTACTTGCCAGCTGGGCATGGTGGTACACACCTGTAATCTTAACACTCAGAAGGCTGAGGCAAGAGGACCCCTGTGAACCTGAGGCCAGCCTGGGCTATACAGTGAGTTCAAGGCCAGTCTAAACTAGTGAGACTTTGTCTTAAAAAAGAGTGGGGAGGCAGCAAAACAGCTCAGCAGTCTAAAACAACTGCTTAAGCAAGCTTAGGCAACCACAGGGACCATGATTCCATCGCCGGCACCATATGCTGTGCCAGGCCCACCCCCAGGGCAGGCTGAGCCAGCCATAACATAAATAAATAAATAAACCCAACCACTTAGTAAATACTCAATAAAAATTAGTTGTTAATAAAAAAGATAAAATCCTGTTTCTCAAAAGAAGTAATAATGCAAGCAAAATAAAATGATTACTTATAATCAGCAAAGAGAAGGAAAAAGAATATTGTGGGAATAACGATTTCATTAGGAGGCACTACTTTTTAAGACTTATTAGAGAGCTGGGCTGGGGAGACAGCTCCATGGCACAAGTGCCTGCCTGGCAAGTGCAAGGTCGTGAGTTTGAACCCTGGTCCCATAAACACACAAAAAACCTTATTAGAGAGAAACCCCTAAAATGTATGTGGCTGAAAACTATTCAAACCAAATCCCATTGCTAATCACTATGTCCTGGTGACAAATACCACATGACTATAACCCTTATCTCTCACTGCCCTCTCTGGTACAACCATAACGGCTCATCTTCCTCAAAGATACTTTATAACAATGACTATGCTATTAATATTAGCCAACTATTTAAATATTTTATGTAAATTAACTCATTAATCCCCATAATAGTTTTATGAGGTAGATACTAGTAGTATCTCCATTTTACAAATGAAAAACACTGAACACAAAGAGATTAATTTAGGGCCGGCCAGATAGCTCAGCAGATTACAGCACCAGCTTAGGCAGAAGCAGGGACAGGGATTCATCCCTGGTGTGCCGTGCTGGCCCCACCCCCGGGGGCTCGCTGAGACAGTGACTAAGACTGGGCATGGTGGCTCATGCTTACATTCCCAGCACTTGGGAGACTGAAAAGGGCCAGGGAGATAGTTTAGGGACACAAGTGCCTGCCTGGCAAGTGCAAGGTCCTGAATTCGATCCCTGGGTCCGCAAAGAGAGAGAGAGAGAGAGAGAGAGAGAGAGAGAAATTAATTTATCCAGGGGAAACCAACTAGTGAGGGGCAGGAAAACCAAGCTCCATACTCACATATTATGGCTCCAGCATTCAATATTGTCTCTATATATCCCCAGACTTTTGCATTCTTGTCAAGAATCTTCAAAAATGGACACCCTCAAGGCTTTCAGCCTGTCCTACCCATCCTCCACCCGGAGAGAGGTCAGATATGGGGAGCATACCTGGTCCTCTGGAAGTTTTCCATCATCTTCCAGGATCTGAAAAAGCTCTCCCTCTGCATAGTCTGTCACTACCACCACCTGCAGGGAGAAGGCACTGAGGGTAACAGAAGATTCATGCACTCTGAGGTTGGGAAACACCTGGGACCCTTGTTCTTGGGGAGAAGTAACTCCAAATCATCAAATCACACCTCTTTGTCAGTTTCAAAGCTGTCAAGCATATGCACAATGTTGGGATGACGAAGACCCTGCATGATTTCAATTTCTCGTTGCAGATTCCTCAGCTCCTTCTCTAACCGGCCAAGTTTGGGGATGAACTTCAGCGCCACCACCTGTCAGTGGTGAAGCAAACACTCAAGGTCTAACCACAACTACAGAAAAGGTTAGAATTTCAAACTTAATCACAGAGCTCTGAAACTCAGTTTTAAACACTCTGAGTAACTCTCATTACACTTGAAAGTTTCCCATCTCTTTTTTTCCCATGGTACTTTGGTCTTTGCTAGGACCCAACCCAACCCACCAGCCCAGGAAGAAACAAAATTTGCCAAACAGATCCCTTTGCTGGATTTTTTTTTTTCTCCCAGCACAGGGGCTTGAACTAACACCTTCACACTGAGCCACAGCACACCCTTTCTATTTTAATTTTTTGAAACAGGTACATATTAAATCACTAAATTTGGGGCCAGGGATATAGCTCAGGGGCAAAGGTGCCTGCCTGGCAAATGCAAGGTCCTGAGCTCAATCCCTGGTAAATTGCTCAAGCTGGGCTTGAACTTGAGATACTCCTGCCATAACCTCCCAGAGTACTAGGATTACTAGCATATATGCCTGGCTCCCTTTGTGAGATTCTTCCAAAAGTGTTTTGATCTAATCAAAAATTCAAGATAACATGGGGGCGGCGGGGGGGACTGAAGAGGGAAGAATAGAATTTGAAGTGGTTTATCTCTTCCCACATGGTATAATAATAATTATTATTATTTACAGGTGTCAAGCATTGTACTAAGTGATTTAGTGTGACCAGATATTTAATCTTCAAGCCCCATAAATTTTTATTTCCATTCTACAGATGAAGAAACTGAAACACAGAAAAGTAGTCCATAGTTCTAAGGTTGTAAATTGAGGTAACTGGAAGTTGAACCCAAGTAATACAACTTCAGAGACCATATTCTGGAAGAAGGCAGTGCCTGCCGAACACAGGTCGATATAAATGTAACCCTCTGGCTCCGTCTTCCACTAGAATTGGGGACAATGAATCCCACTCATAAGATATCCCTCGTTCACCACCTGAGCACTGTATTTTTTTCGGCCCTTGTACACTCTCCCGAAAGAGCCTTCTCCAATCATCTCCAATACGTGGTACTTTTCCATGACAAAGGTCTCAGGATCTCTTGGAAGGGAGAAGGTAGAGATGGCGGTGAAAAGCTACACATCCAGGGACAGTTCCACACATCTGAGGACCTTGGTAAGGGCAAAGAGAGGTACAGATTATGCAATAATCTTTCCCACAATAATCCAGTCTCCAAAAATATGGTACAGTGGCGTGGATGGAAAGTTGATGAGATCTGTAAACAAACAGAGCGGTTCCTCGGACTTTCTTCCCTTTTTTGAGCATCCGTCCACTCTCTCAACGACGCCCTCACCTCCAAGATAACTCGTTCCCCGTCCCCCTCAAACTAACCTCGCCTTCTTGGCCCCTCCCAAGTTCCTGCCACTGCCAGTCTCGGCACCGCACCCAGACCCTCTGCCCTATGGTTTGGCCAGCCCAGGGTCCCTCTTTCATCCCCGCTTAGGAGCTCCAAAGTCCTCGGGTCGAGGGATACTGGCCTGGCCCCTACTCTAGTCCCTTCTGGCTGCCTACACACTTCGCCTGACCTATCATTTTTCTCCGCCCCCTTTTGCCGGTCTCTTGAAGCTCACATTCTTACCGTTTTTACTCGCCAGAACTGTCAGAAGGTCCGAGGACAAAGGCTCTCAGAAACCCGGGAGCGACGAGGACTGCCCATAGGCACTTCCCAGGGCACTAAAGACAGTGCTCGGCCATCAGGCCCTGCTGAGGACCCGGAGTCGGTGGTTGCCTAGAAACGACGCGAGCTCCCCTTCCCCCCGCCCGGTTTCGGCGTCCCCAACTTTCCCAAAGGTATTTCCGGTTCCGGCTGCCGGCCGGAGAAGACATGGCGGCTTGTGCGTCGGCACCTGCCGGGGAGGAGGACTGGTAAGTTTGAGTCTCTTGGGCTTTTGCTGGCTGTCTGAATCTGGTGCGGGGATCTAGCCGCGGCTACAGACAGTGCGTACAGCGGTCATGTGGGACAGAGCGAGGGGTGGCAAGACGCTGACACCTCTTCCTTGACGAGCTTCAGGATTGGAAAGCAAAAAGTGAAGGGGCGCGGATGTGAGAAGGGTCTGGGTCTGCACCGTCTTGGCCAGCTGAGGCCATGCCTTATTGGCTTGATTACTACGCCTCCCCCTTGGCCCCACTTCCTACTATTCTCTCACAAAGTACATTTTCTCAGAGACTTAAGGGATGCCTGCTGGCGGACCTTCCCGACTCCCAGAGCGTCCTCCAGCGCCAGTCCATTTGCTCCTTAGTTCGGGCCGTTTCCGACTACTTTTTCCTCGAACTTCGGACTCTATAAAGCCAGAGTAAAGCTGGGGAAGAAACCCTCCTAATGTCATCGTTTGAGCATTCTTAAGAGACAGAAATCCAAGGGCTGGGGAGATAGCTTCGTGGCACAAGTGCCTGCCTGGCAAGTGCAAGGTCTTGAGTTCGAACCCTGTAACGACTCTGGGGTTTGGAAATAGGAATGTGGACACACTCCCCATTTTATTAGCTATACGATGCTGACCAGGCCACCTAGATTCTGTGACTCACTGTTCTTAGTTAACTGTGTGGCATCTACCCAAGCCTTCTTTTTACTAATGACACTGAGGAGACTCGTTGAGCCCCATAGAAGTAAAGTGATTGGCCAGAAGTTGTACAGTTACTACTAGGAACCCAAGACTGATTCCACATTTTTTATTCTTAGTACTAGGACACTGTCACACATCCTGTCCTGTACCTCACACCCAGGACTCAGGTCACAGAGAGAACGGGCAAAGTATTGAAAAGCTTCTTGACTGAGGCTCAAGTGTTAGTTCTGGGAGCCCAGACAATGTTCGCTTTTATTAAGACAATGTAGACCAGCAGTTTTCACTGTCTGGGATAAGTTTAAGATAATGAGGGGACACTTCTGAGCAATGAGAGGACAGCAGTGACTGTTGTATGCAAGCTCTAGTGCAAGGGCTCCATCCTTATGTTAAGAGAACTATTCTTCTCTTGCAGATATAAAGCTACCTAAGACTTAAAAATATATTTTTAGGGGCGGGTGAGATGGTTCATTGGTCTAAAGTTTCTGCTAAGGCAAGCTTAGGCAACCTGCAGAGACTGAGGTTCCATCCCCTGCACCACATGCTGCGCAGGCCCCACCCCCAAGGCAGGCTGAGCAGGCAATAACATAAAATATATACATTTTTTTAAAGAAATATATATATATATATATATATATATATGTGTGTGTGTGTGTGTGTGTGTGTTTTAAAAGAAGCTATGGTATAGGTCATGTAACAGGAGACCTGCTCTTAGTGAAGAGGGAATAATAAATAAGAAAGCAAAACATCTTTCCATTTATCACCTATATTGAACTCAAATAACTTATATTCAGTATCATTACAATTGCTGTTTTTGTGCTTCTATATATGTGTCCTCTGATTTTAAAATATTTTACTTATTTATTTGGTAGAGTCTCGATATGCAGCTCCAACTCATAGTGATCCTGCTGTCTCATCCTTACCCATGCTGGGATTATAGGCATGTACTAGCACACCCACTTTCAGTGGTGGGCACAGTGGCACAGCATGCCATGCAGTACTGAAGATTGAACTGGTTCTTAGACCACCGAGCTGTCTCCCTAGCCCTGTGTCCTCTGATTTACAAAAAGATCATGGATCCTAACTTGACAGGGTCATCTAGGCCAACCACACAGCCAGAGTCATAGCTACATCCAGAATACAACAAGTACATCCTCCTTTTAAGTGGGAGTTATATTCAAAGAGGAAAAAAGACTTAAACTAGTTACTATGTTTCAGATACCGGTAGGTACTAGACATAAACAAATCACCTTTAATCCTTACAATAACTGTAGAGAGTAGGTAGAATCTATATGTAGTAGAGTAACTCAGACATATAGAATTAACCCAGATCACATAGTAGTTAGTGATTGTTACATATTACCAATTCCAAGGGTGATGGCCCTTCTGCTAAGCACAGCCTTTAGCCACCCAGACCTGTTTGTTCTGTTCAGGTTGGTATCTCCTTTGAGAGGCTTAAAATGAAGGTGTTTGCAGTATGTTTAGGCACTAGGCAAGGCACTGGGATCCAGGTTTAACTCCGGTGTAGGTAAAGGCAGCAGTAATATTGTTAACCTTGTTAGTAATATATAGATGCCCTATATTTAGGCTAGAGAGACAGCCACTAAGAGATAACCAGCTCTAGAATAAATCTTGAACAGGGAGTCAGGAAACCCAGTTCTGGTCCCTGTTCTGCCCATTGTTAATGTAATGCTTGGTTAGTCTTTTCATCTCTCTGGGAATCTGTTTTCTGACCTGTTGGCATAAGTGATCTCTAGAATTCTGATTCCCAACTACCTACTTGGCAACTTAAGGAGAATTTTCTCTCCTTTTTAAGGTATTTAACAAATAAATGCTTTAAGGTAGATTGACACTTTTCTACACAACCAGTTTTTGTCAGCTTTAGCAGGCTTCCACAGGAAGATCTGTAATGGTGAGTCAGTTTCCTCCTGTGTCTTTAGGGTCCTTCCCTCTGAAGTTGAAGTGTTAGAATCCATCTATCTGGATGAACTACAGGTGATTAAAGGAAATGGCAGGTATGTATTCAACTAGGGCATGCAGAGGTATCCTTAGTAACAAGAAGATTCTGTATATAATGTTTTTACAATACTGTGCCCTTAGATTCAGAGATAATGTCTCTCTTGTGTACACAAAGGCTATTTCTTTAATCCACTCTAAAGAAAGGGGCCAGTGCTAACTTCCTCTGCCTGTTCACCCTCTTCTCCCCAGCCCTTAAGCCCTTGTTCTGTCATATCTTGAGTCTCATTTAATCTAATTACAGATCTTCACCGTGGGAGATCTTCATTACTCTGCACCCTGCCACTGCAGAGGATCAGGATTCACAGTATGTCTGCTTCACTTTGGTGCTTCAAGTTCCAGTGCAGGTGAGACTCCTACTATACAGCAGCAAAGGGGAAAAAAAAGAGTCCCTGGAGTGGATCACTTTAACAGTAACTTGTTATTTCCTCCCCAACTAGTATCCCAACGAAGTGCCCCAGATCTCCATCCGGAACCCCCGAGGCCTCTCCGATGAACAGATCCACAAGTATGTTGGGCTGTCAGAGCAAGGACAACTTGGTATGCTATTCTGCCTGCCGAGGGAAGGGGCACACCTAATACTAGTCTTCATTCTTCTTTCAGGATCTCACAGACGCTGGACCACATGGCTAAGGCAGGGCTGGGTACTGCCATGCTCTATGAACTCATTGAGGTAAGGTGTGCTGGCAAGGGAAAATGTCCTTCCTTTCAAGCTACAGTAGTTGTCTTATGTTGTGTTGTTTTATTTGCTTTGCTTTCAAAGGAATCCTGGGGACCTGTGGTTTAGCTCAGTTGTTTTAAGAGCCTGCTCAGGCAAATGCAGTGAGGTGCAGGGGACTGGGGTTCAATCCCCAGCCCCATATGCCTTGCTAGACCTGCCCTTAAGGCCGCCTGAACCAGCCAAAAAAAAAGATCCTTCAAAGGAATCCTAGCTATATTATATTTGGAGTCTTTCCTTTAGTCCTTATTTAGGTAAGGCCTAAATTTTTTTTTTTTTCAGTAGCTAGCTCAGCCTGCCCTCAGGGTGGGGCTGGCACAGCAGATGGTGCCGAGGACTGAACTGCTGTCTGTGTGCTTGCCTAAGCAGGTGCTTTAGGCCACTGAGCTTTCCTTGACAGCCCCCTAAATTAATTTAAAAAGAAAACTGTTTATGTTTCAGAAAATCTCCACGAAAGACATGTCAGTAGCTTCATCAAGTTGACTGTTAAACAATCTTGACAGAAAAGTACTTTACCTATTTAGCTTTTTTTTTTTTTTGTGCTATAGTTTCATTGCTTTATTGTTCTCTGGGCTCTGGCAATAATTAAAACAAATTATTTTTAAGCAAAATGGTAAAAAAAATAAGGATTTTGCCTAGGTAGCGTTAGCTATAAATGCATATTCAAAGGCTAGCCATTGGAGTTGCCTAGAAAAAGTCATCATTCTATACTTCGGAGAATTTATACCATAGTTGAGGAAACAATCCACATGAAGCAGTATGTAGAACTATAAATTAATATACATGGATAACTTTTTTTTTTGGTCTTTTGGAGACAGGATTTGCTATGCAGTTCAGGCTGGCCTTGAGCTCACTTTGTAGCCCAGGCTGGTCTAAAACTCACAACAATCCTCCTGCCTCAGCCTCCCAAGTGCTGGGATTACAGGCATGTACCGCCATGCCCCACCATAGATAACTTTTATTGTTCAAGATTAAAGCAAATTATTTTTAAGCAAAATAATCAGACTAGAATGAAGGTGAGTGGCCTAGAGTCCAGGAGTGGGCATAATGGAGCACTTAACACTCCTAAGTCAGGTATTCACGATGTAGCTTTAAACTCTGGAATTCCAGAGTATTTAGCTGTTCAAATAATGCATTAAAAGTCACTATAGAGAGGAAAAACAACTTAGACTTTGAAACCAGAAAGATCAGATTAAAGGAGGAAGTGGACCATGCAGAAGGATTGGTCACAAGCAGGGAAGCACCGCCAGAACAGGAATGCATAATTACTCCATAACAAGCTGGCTTGGTGGGTACCAAGTGCAGCCAGTCACTCCACTCACCTGGAAGGAGCAGATACCCTGGCGGATAGTTCCTGCCCTTGCCGCTATAGTTGAACGGTCTTGTCTTTTCTTCTCTCAGAAAGGGAAGGAAATTCTTACAGATAACAACATCCCCCATGGCCAGTGTGTCATCTGCCTCTATGGTTTCCAGGTGGGTTTCCCAGTTGGGACCTGGGATATGCTTGGGGCGGGAAAAGTACAGCTTATGAGTGACCACTGATAGAGTGCCTTCCACCCATCTCTGCTCCAGGAGAAGGAAGCCTTTACCAAAACACTGTGTTACCACTATTTCCACTGCCACTGCCTTGCTCGGTATATCCAACACATGGAGCAAGAGCTCAAAGCTCAAGAAGAGGAACAAGAACAGGAACGGCACCATGCTGCCACCAAAGAGGTAAGCCTAGCTAGCCCCTGCTCTCACCTGACACTTTGAGACTTTCATGGCCATTCCCATCCCTCCACTCCAGTGGCTTTTTATCTTTTTGGAGTCATACAAATCTTGGAAATGAATGGTATCTCACCTTGTCGGTAAAGAAAGGATCAGCCTTATATATATGCACAAAGGGTGATCAAAATATATGAGGAAGGGCCAGCAAGAGAACACAGTAGACTACAGCACCTGCTTAGGACGTGTAGGCAAGCACAGGGACTGTGGTTCGATCCCCGATACCACAGGCCACACCAGCTCCACACCCAGGGCAGGCTGAGCTGGCCACAGAGTCTAGATGTGGTGGGGCACACCTGTAATCCCAGCACTTGGGACGCTGAAAACAGGAGAATCACTACAAGTCGGTTCAGTGTAGTATATAGTCCGTTAGTGTAGCCTCTAACACCATTAACCCTCCTACAAATGCCACTCTGCCAGAAAAAAAAAATCCCTTCATGTATCTTTTAATTGTATCACACACCTGTGGCCTGAAGCTTCCAAGGTCCCCAGACTTCTCATTGGGTAGCTCCTCTGTCCTACCTCACTGCTGAACAGATAGGCCTGTGCCCTTTAGTCCCAGTGCTCTGCAAATCAGGACGGTTGCCAGGGAGCAGGGTGTGATTTCTCCTCTTGTTTTAGAAGGCAGAAGGTGTGCAGTGTCCAGTGTGCAGAGAGCCCCTCGTGTATGATCTTGAGTCACTGAAAGCAGCCCCTGAACCCCAACAGCCCATGGTAAGGAACTCCCTTCTCATTTGAGCCAGGATTAATGGCATTCTTAAGGTGGGAGGAATGGCATGTTGTCTCCGCTGAATGAGATCTCTAGAATTGGGCTTGACAACTACCTAGGACCTGTCCACCAAGCCACAGCCCCACTGGGGCCAAACTGGGAAGGCATAAAACCAAGCATCTTGTGTGGCTCTCCTGAGGCACTTCTGGAAGAGTAGAGGTTCAAGTTTGCCACCCTCTGCTCTTTGTTATTTCCTGCCTGCCATTCTGCTTCCTTCCCCGCAGGAACTGTATCAACCCAGTGCAGAAAGCTTGTGCCAGCAGGAGGAGCTCAAGCGGCTCTATCAGAGGCAGCAGGAGAGGGGTGGCATCATTGACCTTGAGGCTGAGCAGAAGCGGTATTTCATCAGCCTTCAGCAGGTGAGGAAAGTTTCTTATCTGCCCTTAACACCGTTAACCCTCCTACAAATGCCATTCTGCCATAGCCATCAGATGCACCTTGTTCTGCCCAGGTTATAGGGTGATGGTGTTTGCCTGGTATTAAGAGAGGGGCCTGCAGTTTCTGTCTTTGAGGATTTGTACCACCCTCAGTATATCTCTTCTCACTAGGCGGCTGCCCCCCTGGAACCTGAGGCAGTTGAAGATGTCTGCAGAGGAGCCCACCCACCACCTAATGCCCTTGCCACAGAACAGTCTTCACCAGCTGCCCAGCCCACACTGCCAGCTGTGGCTACCCAGTACATGTGTGAGAAGATTTCCGGGACTGGGGCAAATGAGCAGAAGTTGGGTGAGACTAAGAAAGCCATGCTAGATCCCCCCCAGGCCAGTCAAAGGCCCTGGCGACAGCCCAGTCGGAGGCACCTGAAGGGAGGGGAGTTCTCTGCCACCAGAGGTGCTAGTGATACCCAGGAACTGCCACTTCCTGAGAAGTCCATCAAGGAGCCTATCGACCTGAATCTGGAACCCCAAAATCAAGAGGTTGAAGGTTTTCCCCAAGAAAAAGGACCTGGCAGCAGGCAGGGCCCTCCACCCCGAAGGACTCGAGACTGTGCTCGACGTGGGCGCTCCAAAGGCCGGACACCAGGCTCTAACTATCCCCGCCTGCCTCGGGGCCAGGGAGCATACCGGCCTGGCACTCGGCCTGCTACTTGGAAGGACCCCCTAGGTCTGGAATCTGAGGATGGTTCCTAGCAGTACTGTAGGGGGGGACCGGGAGTTGGGGCTGGGAGGGGAACAATAAAGACATTTGGCCTTATTTACCTTTCATTGCTTACCAATTCCTTGTGAGGTATACCTCTATGCATTAGCATGATTGGGGGGTGGCACAGTGGCCCCTCCCAAGAGAGCAAGGCCAAGCGAGTTTTGGCTCTTCCAGTAAAGAGTTTCTGGGGAAACTGATGGAGGTTGACAGCTCAGCATAATCTTTAAGGGGCAAAAATAACCCAACCTACTGGGTGTACCCTTTGGTGGTACTGCAGATTGAACCTTTTTGCAGTAAGCCACATTCCTGACTCCCTACTTCCAAACCCCAGCTTTTTTGAGAAAGTGTTCCACTGCTGGTCTCAAACTTGACTCAACCTCCCAGGGCGCTGTGATGATAGGCATGAACCACACCTGCCTGCATATTTCTTATTTAGATGCCATTAGGTGGAAGCATTATCTTCCTCTTTAGGATCTCTTCCTTCTGTCATGGGCCATCCCTCATCATCTGTACATAGGGTAGCATGACTGACCATTCGCATCTATGATGTAGCCCCTGTAAACACAGCACAGCCAGGAGAGAAGGGAAGTCAGACCATAACAGAATGGCAAGTGTTTATTGATTTCTTCAGAAAGGAAAGCTGAACATGGCCTGGTCAGTCACCTCAGAGACTCAACATTATGAATTGCCCCTATAGGGTCATTTTTATACAGCATGAAATAGCCCTGTACCTGTGCAGGACTAATCTGGGTTGTAGCTTGAAGGACATGTTCTGCAAAAGTCTCAGCCAAGGAAGGTGCCTGCCCTGGATAGAACCTCTGGAACATCTGCATCAGCTGCCAGTGTGAGCAGTAGCCCACATACTCCTTGAGATCTACTCGTCCAGGGCGTATGAGAGCAGGGTCCAGCCTAAGAGGAAAAGTAGAGTTAGCAACAGTCCTAATGGCATCCCTTGCAATGACAGAATGGTCATTCTGTCTCCTGGTTCTCCCAAAATACAAATTGTCTGGAGTGTTGCCTCACTCCTTACCTGTCAACATGGTTCGTGGTCATAAACACAATGCGTGCCTCAGTAGAAGCCACTCCATCCAAAGCATTAAGCAGCCCACTGAAGGTGAGACGACCTAGACCTTGGTACTTCACAGGGTCTGGGGAAGACAGATGGAGAAGCTAAGTGGTCACAGCACCACTCAGAATAAACATAGCCACCATAGTCCCCTACTCCACAGTGCCTTGCACTGCCAACCCAAGCATCCTCCATCAACCTGAATTTTTACTTTCTCATACTGTGCCTTACTGTCCTCATTTAAAACCCATCCCCATCCCCATCCTCAGTACTTTCACTTACTTTCTGCAGCCAAGTCTCGGCTAAGAAAAGCAGCATCCACATCCTCCAGGAGCACCAGGCTCTGCTGTGGGGCCACACTCAGCAGGTGGTTGAGCCGGTCATCAGACAGGCTAGAGTCTGTGAGACTCAGCAGGCAGATGCTGTATTGCAGTTCTCCAGCCAGGGCTGTGCTGTAGGCCATGGTATGGCAGAAGGTAAGCAACCTGGGAGCTCCTTGGGCCCAACTGCTTTTTGCCCCAGTCCCGGAAGTTGTGTCTCTCCCACAACTCATGCAAAGTTCTATCTCATGTTTATCTTGCTTCATGGTTCCTAGATTAATTTCCCTCTCCAACTCCACCAGCTCACTTTTACCGCAAAGGCTAAGTGTCACAGGGCTAAGAGAAATTGTGTCTACTCACATAAAACTGCTCTTTCCACAACCAGGGGGCCCATAAAGCAAATAGCCACGTCTGTAGGGAATACCTAGGGATATAGCCAGGAAAAACAAGATCTAAATAAAGTGAATCATTACTCTGCTCCCAGTGTCCACATTCATCCCTAGTCCTACCCCATACCGCCTGATGATTTCTGAAACTGTATAGGCAACTTTCTTTCCCCTGGGGACTGGGCCACAGACTACAACCTCTCTGCTGAAAGAAAGTGGTCAAAAACAGCCTAATCCAGGCTCTAACTAGCTCTCACCTCTGTCGATGTACCATTTAGGGTTATCAATGAATTCCCGGATGTCTCTGACAATTCTATCAGCCAGACCCTGCTGTAGAACCACAGAACTCAGAGGTCGCCGTCGGCGAGGATAGCCAAAGGAGCGCCATTCAGAGCCCACAGCTGTGTACATCACTGTCTTCCCTTCCTCCTGTTGTAAGGCTAGCTCTCGAGCTGGGAGGGCAGAGATGAGAAAAAGCCAGTAATTCTCTTTACCACCACTGATCCTTCACAACAATGGCCTCCTCCTGGCCCCCTGTTCAGATGATCCTCTTATCCCCCCTCTCCAAACTACCCTTACTCTGATGTCCAATGCCTCCATCCCTGCCTCACCCCTATAAAACCCTCTTTTGCTATCCCACACCTTCCTCGAGGATGTTGAAGAAAATCTTGCGGTCAGTGCCCAGGGCTGTGAAGGTAACAGATTCCCAAGGAGTACCCGTCTGCAAGTCTATCATCTGCATCTCTCGGCTTCGTTCTACCCGGATCCACTTTCCCTGGTACCTGAATAAGAATGGCCAAGCAGGTAAGTGAAGGACAATGTGCCAAACCCAGGCCTTTACATTCTCCTTTTTTACTCAGAGCCCTCCCTGGCTCCCAACCTTACCAGATGAAGTGGTTCCCAGGGCTGGGAACAAATTCAAACTTGGTGGAGATGCGGCCACTCTCATGCTGAAGGTATGAAGTCTCGACACTGAGGTGCTGAGTACGGGAACTGTGTCGGGTGAGCCAACTAAGCAACCAACCATAGCTCCTATCTCGAGCAGGCACTTCCAGTGTAATCATGTAATGCCGCCGAAACGCCACCAGTCCCAGTTGAGCACCCTTCCGGGCCAGGGCTAAGGCTGTGCCCACACCCACTAGCCCAAATCCAGCCCCAAAATACGGATTGTCCTTCAGGGCTAGAATAAAGTCTGAAAGTGGCATCTTGAAAGGGAAACACCAAAGCCTATAGGCTGTGAGGTATTATCTAAACCTAGGGGTGGAAAGCAGTAGAGATGGGACAAAGCACAAGTTTAGTTCAGAAACTGGAACCCACCATACGTACCTAGCTTTGTCCTACTCCCTCCTGCAGAAGCAGGAAGGTCAGCACTACTCTGTGTTTTAATATCCTCTTTGTGGGGGGCAGAGCTGGTGTTAGAATACAAAGGCCAACCCTTCAGGCCCTTCATTCCATTTTGCCTTTCATCATCTTACTCATACCTCAGTTTCCTAAAGGAAAGTGTTTGAAGATTCTTTAGCTCCAAAGCAGCAATGTAACTGGCTTCACATAAGGCTAACAGAATTTGTGTGGAGCCTGGAACCTGTTGAGATAGTAAAAGGCCCACTGCCTAGAGTTAGTAAGGCTGGCTCTTTCCTGGATCTGTAGGTGATCGCATGTTCTTCAAATATCCTATCCCTTGCACATCTAATTCCTACTGTCCTATTTACAGTAAGCCCTGGACTTATAAACATTCAAGCTGCAAACTCACAGATATGAACGAACCTCACATTAGGAACATTCAGATGTAAACAAATCCCAGAAGTAGCACATGTGTCTGCTGGACATTGTTACACTTGTGCTGCTGTGTGTTTATTGTACTGTGTGATTGTGTACCCTAGTACAGTGCTTAATCAGAGCTCAGGATATCTGGAAGCAAGAGGAAAAGGAGTGGTGACGTGGCGGGGTCTGCAAGGAAGCACAAAGCAATATACATTTTATATTTGTGTCAAAGCAGTATAAGACTCACTTCCTCAGATTTAGGAACCAAGCTGACTTATGAATGTTCTCCAGAAACAGCATTTATTACTATCAGAATTATTATTATGATATGTTTATTACTTCCCACCTAAACTAGCTCTTTAAACTTTTATTGGCATGGCATTTTAATGAGTTCAGCTCTTGCATCACTAAACAGCTATACAGAGATCTGAAGTTTGCTTCATTAGAATCAGCTTCAATTTATATTACTTGCTTCTCCAGTGCTTTCAATGTCTGGCTCCCTGCAAAACCTGAACTATCTACACAAACTCCTCAGCCTTAGTACTTGAGGACCTCCATAACAAGACATTTGTTTTTTCATGGCTTAACTCCTAATAATGCCCCCCCCCAACAAGTATGCAAAACATCTCCCACCTCCTCGATCCTGCAGTTCTCTTGGCTCAGAATCCCCGTTCTTTATTCTTTGCATTCTGCCCATCTATTTCCTCTATAAAGCCGTTCCTAAATTCAACCCCAAAAGACGTGCTAGGTCCAATTGTTTAAAAAAAAAAAAAAAAGACCTAGAGAGATAGCCAAACCGTTTCTAGCGCATCTCTCAGGCAGCCCTCCTTACCCACCCGCGCCATTCTGCCCCGCGCCTGACATGAAGGGCAGTGAATTGACTGCAGGGACCTCGGCTGACGTTTGGAGAGCTGAGATCCAAAATTCCAAAATACCTATGCATCGAAGGGTACAGACAAAGCTCTTCTCTTTCCCAGTCCTTGTCATACACCCAGAAGGCTCTTCCGAACCACCTCCCTACAGTGTCTCTCGGTTCGGAGAACGTGGTTTGGAGTACTTAGTCACCCCACCCTACCCTTACCGCCATGACTCTCTGGCCCTCCTACTCGATGGTCTCACCCCTCTGCCCTAGAGTGAAGCTCCGCTCGTCCCCGCCCCCTAAATCTCTCAGCTACTTCCCGCCACGCCCACCGAAAAAACCATGCCTCTCTGCCCCACAACACTCGATGGTCCTCCTTTCGCTTCAGGGTTACGGTAGCTACAAGGACGACGGAGGGGAGGAAACAAATCATAGACTACCCATTGGCCTACCAGGGAAGTGTGGCCTCCACATGCCGGATGTTCTAGAGGCCGACGCGCCCGGGGCGGTCGCACAAAAGGAGCCCTAGGAAGCCTCTCCAGCCGCTATCGACCATAGAGATGTGGCTCCGGCTGGCACTGTCTCCTGAGGTGAGTGATCCGCCACCAGGCGTGAACTGGGAGGAAGTGGAGGTGGAGCGAGCTGGAGGCAGAAGTTCCTCGAGCCCCAGGATGAGGGTGGGCCTGGGCGGCGGGAACCAGTGGGAGGAGGTGCTGCAGGAAGCGCGCCTACGGCGGGGGCCCCGACGCCTGTCAGCAGTCGCCCGCGCCTCAGCCGCGATACAGCGCTGGACCCCGCCCGGGTCCCTGCTGCCTCTTCTCAGGACCGTAATCATGACGACGCGTCGTCCCCTCAAGGTTTGCAGGCTGCAAAATGCCTTTCCCCTTCGCTGACTCTCTTGATCCAGCCTGACAATGTGGACACTGTCATCGCCTCCACTTTACAGATGGGAAAGCTGAGGCCCAGAGACGCGTGGCGGCTGCATCTTTCCGAGGCTACGCTGTGAATCAGAGCTCAGAGGCAAGTGGGAACTCAGCATCCTGGGGTAGTTGTTTCCTCTGCCTTCCCCTTCCCTTTCTTTATCCTTCCCCTCCCTTAGTGCCCTTGCCTCAAAGATGGGCTCATTTCTTCCAATGCCCATCTTGCTGCTACTGCTCTCACCTTCTCGCAGGTGAAGGTTCTCAGTCTACAGGGCGCTGCATTCCCTTTGACTCTCACCACGTCAGAGCTGGAAGATTGCCCAGAGCAGCGAAAACAGGCAGTAAGTGGAGGCTGACCCCCTCAGCCACAGAAGTACACATCTTGCTTCCTGAATACAATCCACCATTTTTTTTGTTGGTTGGTTTTGGTTTGGGATTTTTGTTGGTTTGGTTTGTTACTTTTGAGACAGGGCTTACTATGTAGTTCAGGCTGTCCTTGAACCAACCATGTAGCTCAGGCTGGCTTCTAATTCATGGCTATCCTCCTGCCTCAGCCTGTGAATACAGGAATTACAGACATGGACCATCAAGACACCCAATTGATCAGTTGTTTTGACTTTTTTTTTTAATGGTCGTCTCAGCCTACCCTGGGGCTGGGGCTGGTGCAGCATGTGGTGCAGGAGCCATCCCACTGACCCTGATCATCAGAATTGTTTTGACTAGAAAGATTCTGGAGAAGCTGGGCTTGATGATGCATGCCTGTAATCCCAGCCCCTGGGAGGCTGAGGCAGGAGGACCGGTGTGAGTTCGAGACCAGCCTGGGCTACAAAAGTGAGCTCAAGGCCAGCCTGAACTGCATAGTGAGACCCTGACAAAAAGACCAAAAAAAAAAAAAAAAAAAAAAAAAATTCTGGAGAATAAGGAGTATCAGTTCCCACCTTCAATCTCTGTGACTCAGTTTCATGAAGTGATTATTGTCATTCAAATTAATTGCAAAATTTTCTCATCTTAAATGCATTCTAACCAAGTATAGCTGAACATGCCGGTCATTTCTCACATATGTTTCGGTTTGAGACGTTAATGGCAGATTTCTTCAGATGCGACAACTTATGTTTGAGGAACTACATATAAATCAGTTGTACTTTGTACCTAGGTACCTAATACTCTGATGCAGTTCTGTATTTACTAATTCTTCACTAGAATTTCTCTGTGTTCATGGAAGTGATAATGTCAAGTAAACTACTCAAAAACCTCCACTTCTAGGAGGCAGACTAAGAGGTAAACAAGTAGTACAGTGTGACTCACTAGAGCTGAGGCTATGATACAGCCACCAGGACCCTGGAAAAGAGAAAGTTGAGTGTTAGGAAGTCTTCATAGTAGAAATGGCATTTGTGCTGCTTATAGTTAGGAGTTGGTTGCCAGACAGGAGAGAGTGAGAAGGGGAAAAGGCACATTAACCTGCAAGAGGTAAAAGGAGGCAAGGATGTACAACTAAAGGAGAACGGTAGGTCGGTAGCATGACAAATCATGTGGTTCTGGGATCTCATGAGTGGAGAGATGGAAATATATCTGGAAACCTCAGTGAAAGTCAGGTGGCAATAGAATGACCTTATGCCAACACTGAGGAATAGGGAGATCAAGTAGTAAGGAGACCTTTGAGATCTTTTAACCCCATGGAATTTTGTTGCAGATAAGAGAATAAGCCGGACATGGTGGCACATGCCTGTAATCCCAGCACTTGGGAGGCTGAGGCAGGAGGATCGGTGTGAGTTCAAGACCAGCCTGGGCTACAGAAGTGAGCTCAAGGCCAGCCTGAACTGCATAGTGAGACCCTGACAGAAAGACCAAAAAAAGAAAACTGAAAGGCCAGGTATGGTACACTTACAGGGCTGAGGCAGGAGGATTGCCGTGAGCTGATGTGAGGACTGCCTAAGCCAAATAGTGAGACACTGTCTCAAAAAAACAAGCTGGGCATGGTGGCACACAGCATTCAGGAGGCTGAGACAGGAGGATTGTGAGTTTCAGACCAGCCTGGCCTACGGAGTGATTTGACCAAGGCTATTTAGTAGCAAGAGATAACCTACAGTCTTTAATATGTTAGCCTAAAATTATTAGCTTTTGCCTAATACTAACCCTTTTAAAACTTTATTCTCATTTATTCTCTTTGTCCTGAACATTATATGGGTAGACACTGAGCTATGTATGTGTACTAAACATATTTTGGCTTTATTCTGCTTTATTCAGCATTTAAGAAGCCACAGCACACAGGTCAGTGGTAATGGCAGACACTGTATTGGATTCACAGCCAGTCAACAGCACTGGGGAAATGGATGGACTATGTCCCGAGCTATTGCTGATTCCCCCAGCTCTTTCTAACCGTGGAATCCTGGGGCCCATCCCAAGTACCTGTCCTGGGGACACTGAGCCAGGCTGCCTGCTGGTAGAGGCCACAGCTACTGAAGAAGGCCCAGGAAACATGGAGATTATTGTGGAAACAGTACCAGCAACGCTGTCTTCAGGAGCTTCTGGAGAGAGCTCAGGTATCTAGTTTTATAGCAGGCCAGTGGGACAAGCAATCCTAAGGCTTTACATGTGCTATTTTTGCTCGTTCTGTATGAGTGTGATGAGAACACAAGCTAGCGTGCTATTTTTGTACTTTGAGATGTTGTAATTGGGTTTGCAGTTGGTGCATGTTGATGGAAGTCTGGTAAAGTAGTGCATAACTTTGTACCAAGCATTTGACAAAGCCTGTCCTACAAGGGCTTCATGTCTGCTAGGCAGCAATCCAGGAGAAGTAGACCCTTCTAATACATCTGCCCAACTCTGGCTTTTGCTTACTGTGATAATCCTTGGAGAGTCTTCCTCCGCCATACCGACCCTACCACAGAGGAATGGCAGCCAGGGGTTGGGCAGAAGGCCCAGCCTGTCTCTGGGGACATTCTCTGGGGACAAGTCCCACTGGGGACTTGGCAGAGCTTTAGAGAGGTAATTGATCTTTCCCTGCCCTAGTTTCATGTATATTTCACTCATCCAAAGCATTCTGTTAGGGGGCTAGGGATTTAGCTCAGCGTAGAACACTTGCCTAGCAAGCGGGAAGCACTGAACTCGGTCCTCGGCACCAAAACCAAAAAATAAACCTCTACAAAGCATACTGTTAGGAAGAGTTGAGCATTTGTACTTACTCTAACAGAAAAAAAAAAAAAATCTATCCTTTCTACTTTCTGTATCTTTTTAGGAAACTTCCACGTTTCTTGACTGCCATCCTCCAGCTACAGTTGTCCCTACTTCCTCTAACAGTATAATATGGTCACATTCTGGGGGAAAATTAGCTAATTTTTTTTTTTAAATAAACTTTATGTTATGGCTAGCTCAGCCTGCCCTGGGGTTGGGGCAGGAGCAGCATGTGATGCCGGGTATCGAACCGTGGTCCCTACAGTTGCCTGTGCTTGCCTAAGTAGGTGTTTTAGACTGCTGAGCTATCTCGCCAGGCCAAATTAACTAATTTGGCTATATTATACGTTTAAACTAACGTGTGGCAAATGGGGTGGGGAAAGCCTAGGAAACGTTTTTAACCACTTAACAGTTTATAGCAAGTGTCATTAAGGGACCACATTTGTTTAAGTACTGACGTCCTGGGTGTTGCTCAAGCAGATATCATTTCAATCAGTTCTTTCGTTGAATAAATTTTATTAAATTTATATTTCCCATTAAAGTATGTTGTAAAAATTAATGGAAAAGCCAGGCGTAGTGGCACACATCTGTAATCCTAGCACTTGGGAGGCTGAGGCAGAACGATCAGTGCGAATTAAGAGAGCAGCCTGGGCTACAAAAGTGAGCTCAAGGCCAGCCTGACCTGTATAGTGAGACCCTGTCTCAAAAAGACAGCAACAACAAAAAAATGAGTGGAAAAAGTACACAAGTTTAATCATTTTTAGTTGAACTGGTAAGAGGTTAATATATATAAGGAAGAGTTAATATTTTTAAAACTCAAAGAGTTCCTCAGTTAGAAAAACATACCTTTTGAGAGAGTGTATGTGTGTGTGTGTGTGTGTGTGTGTGTGTGTGTAGACAAGGTCTCACTATGTAATTTAGGCTGGCCTTAAATTCCTTTTGTAGTCCAGCCAGACTCAGACTTGGCACAGTCTTACTTGCCTCAGCTTTATAAGTGCTGGCTTAAAGGCATGCGCACCACACCTGGCTGAAAAGCAAATGTTTTTTAAATTTTTGTTGTTGTTGTTTGTTTTCTTGAGATAAAGTATGGGTATGTAGCTTAGTCTGACCTCAAATTCTCAGCAATCCTCTTGCTTCAGCCTCCTGAGTGCTGAGATTATAATATAAACTACCCTGCCCAGCAAGTTTTTATTTTAAATGGGAGGGAATCCGCATGTAATTCATTAAATATAGTCAGTAACCATGTGGAAGTTTGCATAATCTTGCAAAAATAAATTTCAGTTAAACATAGCCACGTGATATAATTTTTCTCAGGTTTAGCAAAAATTAAATACTTAAAACATAATACCTAGCGTTGATGAGCCTATGAGGACGTATACTGTCTTGTGACAGTATATTTGAACACCATACTTGAACACAACACTATATGTGAACACCATATAGTAATATAATCTTTTTTAAATTTTAATTTTATTTTTTAACATAATCTTTTGAAAGTCAGTTTAAGCTGGGTTTGGTGGTACACAGCTATAATTCCAGTACTCAGGAGGCTGAGGCAAGAGGATCATCACAAGTTCCAAGCTAGCCTGGGGTACATAGTGAATTCAAAGCCATCCTGAACTACACAGCGAGACTCTGTCTGAAAAAAGAAAGAGAAAAGAAAAGAAATTCAGGTTACGTAGCCAATTGTACAGTGTGTGTACTCTGCAATTTTCACTCCAGGGATATATCTTAGAGAAAGATATATCAGAACAAAATTTCATTTTGATTTCTTTCTTTCTGTCTGTCTGTCTCTCTCATTTATACCAGGATTCAAACTCAGGACCTTGCACTTGCCAAGCAGGTGCTGTGCCACTGAGTTATATCCCTGGCTCATTTTGATTTATTGTTTTTCTGTCTTGTTTTTGAGACAGGATCTTGCTGTGTAGCTCAGGCTGGGTTGAACTCTCCTGATCCTTCTGCCTCAGTTGCTTGAGTGCTAGGATTACAAACTGTGCCACTATACTCAGCCCATTTTGGTTTATTAATGTTCTGAGATACTATGAACTAAACCAAAAAAATGAAGTTTATCTATGCATTAGTGAGTAAATATATTTTGGATATAGAGCAAGTGAAAAAGAAAGTGGGGGGGGAGCAAGTGG
>PVKN010003929.1:0-35245 GCA_004027915.1 Capromys pilorides | reverse complement strand
TAAAGATGTAATTAAAAACCCACCAACAAACAAAAGTCGGACCTTGCTAAATTCTACAAGAAATTTAGAGAAGATCTAACACCACTACTTCTCAAATTCTTTAACGAAATTGAAAGGCAAGCAATGCTCCCAAATTCATTCCTGGAAGCAAACATTACCCCAATACCAAAACCAGAAAAAGACCCAACTGATGAAGAGAATTATAGGCCAATCTCCTTAATGAGCATAGATGCAAAAAGTCCTCAGTAAGATACTGGCAAACAGAATGTAGCAAATCATCAAGAAGGTTGTACACCATGACCAAGTGGAATTCATCCCAGGAACACAAAGATGGTTCAATATACACAAATCAATCAATGTAATACCACATATTAACAGGGCCAAGGACAAAAACCATATGATCATCTCAATAGATATAAAAAAAAGCATTTAACAAAGTCCAGCACCCATTCATATATTTTAAAAAAAACATAAAATTAGAATAGTTGGTCTTTATCTCAGTCTGATAAGTCATCAATGACAAACCAACAGCCAATATCTTACTAAATGTACAAAATTGAAAGGGGCTGGGGACATAGCTCTGTGGCACAAGTCCTGCCTGGCAGGTGCAAGGTCCTAAGTTCGAACCTCAGTACTGCAAAAAAAAAAAAAATCCCCTATACTCCATGCTGTGCCAGCTGGCCACTAAAACTGGGTATGGTGGTGTTTGCCTGTATCCCAGTGCTAGGGAAGCTGAGACAGGAGGATCGCCACAAATCTGAACTATAGTGAGACCCTGTACCAAATAAATAAATAAAAGATTATTAAATTTTTTTAAAAAAGAAAATAGCCCTGTTCTTAGTAGAAAGAACTAATTTAGTGAAAATGGTCATACTTTCAATATTGATATACAGATATAATATAATTCTGATAAAAATTCCAGCAGCATGTCCCACAGGATTAGAGAAGACAGTCTAAAAATTTATTTGGAGCCAGAAGAGACAGAGAATAGCAATGGCAATTCTGGACAACAAAGATTAGGCAAGGGGCATTTCATTCCCTGACTTAAAATTATACTACAAAGCTACTGTGCTAAAAAAAAAAAAAAAAAAAAAACCAACCACGGCCAGGGAGATAGCTCAACAGCATAAGTGCCTGCCTGGCAAACACAAGGTCCTGAGTTCAATCCCAGGAGCAGAAAATACACACACACACACACACACACACACACACACACACACACATACAGAGCGTGATATTGGAACACACAACAAACAAAAAAACAAAAACCCTTGATCTAAGATTTGATCTAAGAATGAATGGGACAGATTAGAGGATGTGGAAACAACTCCAGGCATACTTAACTATAGGGATCCATTGATTTCAATCACATCAGTTCTACCCAGGGAGACACCAGGGCAAGAATGAGAAAGATAGACAAAAAGACAAAAGCTGGGCTAGGTGGTCACCAGTCTGCCTGATGGGCAAGATTCACACGTGCCAGCACAAAAAAACTTACATTTATTTATTTATTTATTTATTTTTCCTATGTTTATTTATACTTTTGCAAAGTTAGTAACACGTGACACAAGGTTGCCTCGTGACTAGTAGCCAACATTAACCAGTCATTATACTTATCGCAGGACTGAGGTAGTTTGCTTGCTTTAGGCACTGAGGCCTAGTCCTGCCTACACACCTTTGGCTGATTTTCCAGCTTCCGCAACTCCCTACACTTAGCCACTTTACTATCTTTGACAAAGGTACTCAACATATTCATTTGATAATAGATAGTCTCTTTAATAAATGATGCTGTAAACACTGGCTTTTCACAACCCAAAGATTAAAATTGGACCCATATCTTTTGCCATGCACTAAAAATGGAAATGGGTTAAAGATATAAATATTAAAACAGAAACACTAAATCTGCAGAAACATAAATCTATCTGGGAAATAGAATTTTTGCAGATATTAGTGAAAGACTTTATGAACAAAACTCAAATCACACAGGAAATAAACACAAAGAGTCAACTACTGGAATCTCATCTTGTTCAAAAGCTTTTATACAGCTGGGCTGGCAAGATAGCTCAGTGGTCTGAAGCACCTGCCTAGGCAACCACAGAGATCATGGTTTGATCCCTGGCACCACATGCTGCGCCAGCTCAACCCCCAGGGCAGGCTGAGCCAGTCATAACATAAAGTAAATGTTGTTGTTGTTGTTTTTTTAAAAAAAGCTTTTGCACAGCAAGAGGAACCACCAACAGAACAAGAAGACACCTCACAATGTTGGAAAAAATGTTTGCCAGGTTAGAAAAAGGATTATTATTAAGAGCATAAAAATCAGACCCTCCCCTGCAAATTTAAGGACTCAATAAAAAAAATGGGCATCTGAAATACATACTTTTCAAGTGAAGTAGTAGAAACCACAAATAAATATATGAAAAAACATTCAACATCACTGATCATTCAAGAGATGCAAATTAGAACAGTGCTAAAATTTTACCTCACTCTGGAAAGAATAGATTTTATCAAGAAAGAAAGCAATAAAAAATGTTGGTGGGGTTGTAGGGGGAAATGAATCTTCTCCACTGTGTGGGAATTTAGACTGGTGCAATTACTGTGGAAAGCAGTGTGGTGATTCCTCAGAAAACTATAATTAGAGGTTCTGTTCAACTCAGCGATTCCTCTTCTTGGTATCTTTCAGAAAGAATTAAAAGCATCATATCACAGTGATGCATGCATTCCTATGTTTATAGCAGCACAGTTTGTCATAGCTTGAAAACAACCCAAATGCTTATCAATTGATGAATGGCTAAAGATGTGGCTTTCTTTAATACAATGGAGTACTACTCCATTATAAAGAAGGACAAACTTGAGGCATTTCTAGATAAATGGATGCACCTTGAGACTATACTGTTAAGTGAAATCAATGAGACACACATGTGTAGATATTGAATTGTTTCTCGAGTTGAGAGACTGAGAGTGTAAATAAAGACCAAAATGTGTAACAGATTATCTTAGTTACTCTTCTCTCATTGCTGGGACAAGTACCTGACACCCAAAATGCAGGAAGGAAAGGTTTATTTAGCTCAGTTACTGGAGGTTTCAGTCCATACTTGGTTGGCGCCGGGGCAGACTGGCGCACAGCAGAGAGCAGCAGTTCATGGCAGCAAAACAATTGCAACAGAGGCAACAGACACAAGAGGGAGTCTGTATCTCTGTCTCTCTTATATTACATTCAGGCTCTCTGCCTCAGGCTACACCCATAATCCCAGCAGCACTGAGACCCATAATCTCTTTGGATCATCCATAATCCCAGTGGATCATGAGTTAATCTCAAACTCTAGATGTCCCCATCCCATGAGTGCATAAGGCTTTGGGGGAACAACTAGACACACAAACCATAACATAGAGCTTGGGAAAAAGGAAGAAAATATTCAAATGGGAAGGGGAATTAGAGATTGGAGAGGAAGAGAAAAGAAAAAATGATGAGGAAAAAAAGAAAAATGAAAACAACCCTTTTGTAAATAAGGAGAAGGGTGGTTGAAAGGAAGGTAGAGAAATGGGAGAAAAAAATGAATCAAGTTGTGTTATGTACAGACATGAATTGCTTATGATGAATATGATCATTATGCATACCTAAAGTGTACCAATAAATGTAACTTTTAAAAAAAAAAACAGTGTGTGGGCTGGCAAGATAGCTCAGCAGTCTAACAGCACCTGCTTAGGCAAGCTTAGGCAAGTGTGGGAGCCAAGGTTCCATCCCCAGCACCACATGCTGCCTTCAGGGTGGGCTGAGCCGGCCACAAAATGAATGGAATGGAGTGGAGTGGAGTGGAGTGGAGTGGAGTGGAGTGGAGTGGAGTGGAGTGGAATGGAATGGAATAGAATAGAATAGAATAGAAAGCAGTGTGCTCCCTCAAGAAAGAAGTGCATTATGTTCTGAACTGGAAACACCGATGTTTTTCTTAAGGGGGTGGAAATTTCCGGAAAGGATCTCCCACTGCTCAGAAAAGTACTGCCCATTTTACAGGGTGAGCCCAAGATTGTTTCTTGTTTTTTTGTTTGTTTGTTTGTTTTTGTTTTTTTTAATGGATAATTGTAAGCGTTGAGTTCTCTGAACCTTTGCTATATCAAGTTCCAGCTCTTACTTTCTTAAACTAACCCAATTTATGGACTTCCAGTATTCTTGAGGAATTTGGGTTGTGATGGGTCTGGAAGGACACAAAAATTAACCAAGAGAATGCCTGTATGAATTATCTTGGGTAACTTCGACTTGGTCTCCTAAGTTGTAGTCTTTCTAATAGTACACATTTTAGTTATAATTTTCCTTGTCTCCTTTTTATTTTATTTCTTCTACCCTATGCCATCGACTGTGTTCACACCAAGGAGGACTCCAGAGACACCCTTCCTGGTAGAACGTCCACAAAAAACCCCTGCCTGCATTCAAATTGTCCCCACTGTCTGCGCGGCCAAAGAGCACTCGTCCCAGGGCACAAAATGCCCAGGACGTGTTTGGTAGCGCTCCCAAGGGACAACTGCCTGCCCTGTACACTCGTACATATATAGTGGGTGCGCACTAAATAGAAAACGTGAAAGAAGTGGAACACACCTGAATGCAGCAAAAGGGAAAGTGCAAGTTTTGTGCTATTTGTTTGTTTGTTTGTTTGTAACTAGAGGTTACAAACCTCTAGTCGATCCCACAGGAGAAAGCGCAGCACACGCGCTGGGATTGCCCTGAAATAAGCACTAAAACCGCCCACCCCTGGCCGGCGGGACTACATCTCCCATAAGCCATAGAGACAGCCAGGCACTTCCGGGCCTACCCTCCCTTTGCCCTGCCCTAGTGGGCGGGATCGAGGGAGGGTGGGGTGGGGAGGCCTGGGTTGGTCGCCCGCTCCAAGGCTCGTGATGACGCTCTTCCTGTGCGCCCTCTAGAGCCTATGTAGCACGGGTACCGCGGCTCCGCGCTGTGAAGGTGACAGCCGGAGGTGACCGGCTCGGCCTCCGCGATGCTAGCGGCACGGCGGCTGCTCGGCGGGTCGCTCCCCGCGCGGGTATCTGTTCGTTTCAGCGGCGACACGGTGAGGCCGGGCTTGGCTCGGGCCTTGGGTGTTTGCGGGCTGGTCTCGCCATGGCGCCTTCTCGCTCGCTGTCCCTGGGGTCTGTGGTGCCTTCTGCAGAGCCCACGCTTCTCCCCATCCCCGTCAGGAACGCTACCGCTCTGGCCTGGTCGTAGAAGGGGAACGGTCCCATCGGAAGGCCGACTGTCCCCAGTCCGAATACCTGGCTTACTTTTAACAGCCTCTCGGCCTAGCGGGAAATCTTGCAGGTTGTGAAGTGTTCTAGTTTTTCATTACTCCCTGCAGGCTTGTAGGATGTGATGGGATCATTGGCCCGTTTTTGTACATGTATAAAACAGCTTTGGAGAGAGATGCGCTCCTCCTGTGCCCCCTACTATTGGCGTCTGGCAGTCAGGTCCGCTTAGCCTCCAGCCAGGTTGCTTTTTGCTAGCGTATGTGGAATTCCAGCCCCCATCTGATGATTTTATCCCAAGTAGATGCTCTCCGTTGTTTTTGTTTCCCAGCCCAGTGAGTCCACTCCTTTTCCTTTCCTTTTCTTCCTCTCTTCTTTCTTCCTTCCTTCCACCCTTCTGTTTTCCATCAGCAAGCACATTTTATCTCTTTAGCAGAGTTAATAAGATAAAGCCTCTACCTAACCCAAGTTTTGGTGCAGAAGGCCAGTATTGTACCTGCCGTCACACTGGTCTCTCTGCCATCACACTGGTCTGGGAGAAACATTGTGTGATGGTGTTTCTTCAGGTGTGGGTTTTGGCCAGGCCTAGCCCTGAACTCACATTCCATCTGCACCTTTGGTTGTGTGACTTCCATAAGTTCCTTTTACTCTGAGCCTCAATTTCCTCCTCTTTAAAATGATAGAAAGTCATTCTTGTTTCAGGGTTATAAAGATGAATGATTTTTGGTTATAAAATGTTTATCCCAAAAAAAAAAAAAAATGTTTATCCCAGTACCTACAAAACAGGAAGTGTTTAAGTGGTGTTAGTTAACTATGGTGCTTCAAAGAAATGTTTTGGGTTTTTTGTTTTGTTTTGGAGACAGGGTCTCACCATGTAGTTCTGGGTAGCTTTGAACTTACTATGTATTCCAGCCTGGCCTCAACTGCAGCAGTGCTCCTCCAGCCTGGAGTGCTGTGATTACTGTTGCCAGCCCCCAAGAGTTTTGAGGCTTAGGTCTCTGCCCTTTCTCCTGGCTAGCCACTTCTAAGCAGGAAGATTCAAGAATCTATAGCTTCTGGCCCAACCCCTCAAGGTCCCAGAGTCTTCTGGCTTCCTAACCCTCTGTCTCCCCAGACAGCACCTAAGAAAACCTCGTTTGGCTCACTGAAGGATGAGGACCGCATCTTCACCAATCTGTATGGCCGCCATGACTGGAGGTGAGACTGCCCTTGACCCTGCTGAGTCCCATAGAGAGTCTCCCTGGTATTACTGTTCCCATTCTATACAGGCTGAAAGGTGCGCAGAGTCGAGGTGACTGGTACAAGACAAAGGAGATTCTCCTGAAGGGGCCAGACTGGATCCTGGGTGAGGTGAAGACATCGGGCTTGCGGGGTCGTGGAGGCGCTGGCTTCCCCACTGGCCTCAAGTGGAGCTTTATGAATAAACCATCAGATGGCAGGTTTGTGGGGGAGAGACCTTAGGGATGGCCAGGGCTTGCCTGGACTTTGGGGCTATTTCCTGCGAAAGTACAAAATAAGTGGGATGGGAAGATGTTCTATCTGTTCTAGGCCATAAGTAGGTAGGGTAGTTCTCTCAGGACTAATTCATGGAAGGCAGGAAGTATAGCAGAATCAATTTGATAGAAGATTTTAATTCAGAGAAGTTTAGTCCAAATCCCAACTTCCTAGTAATTCTTGAGCTTTAGGAAATCTCCTGGCTTTTTTGAACCTTCTTTTTTGTTGTTGTTTGTTTGTTTAGACAGAAGTCTCATTAATTTAAGCTGATCTTAAACTCACTGTTATCTCAGGCTGGCTTTGAGTCCATAGCCATTTTCCTGCCTCAGCCTCCAAAGTACTAGGATTATAGTCATGTACCACTATACCTGGACTTAAGTTTCATTTTTGTATGCAGGTATGATACCATGCTGGAATTAAAGAAATAATGTTTATTCAGCTTTTGACCAGTACTTTGATTGGCATACAGAAAATAATAAAAGTCAGCTTCTTTACTCTCTTTTTGACCCCAGAGATGTGGTAGAGGTTGAGGCAGTCTTGAACTGAGAGCAGAATTTGCTCTGAAGATGGACTAGGCAGAGAGTTTCCTGTTGTTGATGGTGAGCTAGTAGAGCCCCTTGAAACACGTTGGGAGGGAGAAGAGGATTGGCTGTTGGAGGGAACATTTTTGAGGCTTTTTCAGGTGGAGCTGGGATAATGTGAGGTTTAGGGGTCAGTCCTGGTGAGACTGGTCTATCTGCCCGGTGGGCCCCCACAGGCCCAAGTATCTGGTGGTGAATGCAGATGAGGGGGAGCCAGGCACCTGCAAGGACCGGGAGATCATACGCCACGATCCTCACAAACTGGTGGAAGGCTGCCTAGTAGGAGGCCGAGCTATGGGTGCCCGTGCTGCCTACATCTACATCCGTGGAGAGTTCTACAATGAGGCCTCCAATCTGCAGGTGGGTAGGGTGCGAATAAATAGGCAGAAGGTGTTAGGCTATGCTCTTATGCCCTTTCCCAGCACATCTGTGCTTAGGTGTTTGTGCTGGTCTGCCAGGGGCAGCTGGGAGCATGGTGACCACTCCTCCATACATCCTGAACAGGATTTGGGCCCCAAAGCCTCTGGGATCTTCCTTTACTCTCCTGAGCCTCAAGTTGGGAACCCTTTAAGAGCCATGGGACTCTGAAATCATAGGGTGACACCAGGGGTGGGGAAGGGCTGGGGAATTCACACCCTTGTCCCATAGGTGGCTATCCGAGAGGCCTACGAGGCAGGTCTGATTGGCAAGAATGCCTGTGGCTCTGGCTACGATTTCGATGTGTTTGTGGTGCGTGGGGCTGGGGCCTACATCTGTGGAGAGGAGACAGCACTCATTGAGTCCATTGAGGGCAAACAGGGCAAACCACGCCTGAAGCCACCATTCCCTGCCGATGTAGGTGAGATCCTGCCTGACCTGGCCCTTATCTCACTGTGTCCTGTGGAACCCTGGCCAGGTCCCTTTGGATGGTATCATGGTCTTTCTTAGTGCCATCTGGGCTGAGGTCAGTTAAGAGATGGGAATAATGATAAGATACAGTCCTTCAAGGTACCTCAGACCCACTTCAGACAGCCAAGTGCCCATCCCCCCAGGCTTTGTGCTCTGCCTCCCTGATCTAGGAGCCAGGGGTGTGATGGTGAATAGGGGTACAGCTATTTTAGAGTTTTGGGTCAAGCTGGGGGAAGAACAATAAGGGCAGAGGCCCTCTGCCATGGGAACAAAACTGAAACAGACCCACCACCAGGAAACCTGCCCCATTTCCCAGGCGTCACACATCCCTTTTGATTTCCCTGAAGGAGTATTTGGCTGCCCCACTACTGTGGCCAACGTGGAGACCGTGGCTGTGTCCCCCACTATCTGCCGTCGTGGGGGTACCTGGTTTGCCAGCTTCGGCCGAGAACGCAACTCAGGTACCAAACTATTCAACATCTCTGGCCACGTCAACCATCCCTGCACAGTGGAAGAAGAGATGTCTGTGCCTCTGAAGGAGCTCATTGAGAAGCATGCTGGTGAGGCCAGGGGCCGTGGAGGCTGGGAGGGCAGGGCGTAGGAAGGGCGTAGGAAGGGGAGGGCCAGGGTAAGAGGGATGTGGGAGCTGGGCCACACCTGGCAGCTGACGAAGGTCCTAGCCCAGAACTAGGCACTTGTGATGGCCCCAGTCCTGACTCCTTTTGGGGACTGATTTGGGGCTCCAGGAGGTGTCACAGGTGGCTGGGACAACCTTCTTGCCGTGATCCCTGGTGGCTCATCCACCCCATTGATACCAAAGTCCGTGTGTGAGACGGTGCTGATGGACTTTGACGCACTGGTGCAGGCACAGACGGGCCTGGGCACGGCCGCGGTGATCGTCATGGACCGCTCGGTAAGGGCTGGCCTCATGCCTACCCCGTCCTCCTCATGCCAGTCTGTTTGCTATCACTCCCTGGGGCTCTCTACAAACCCTTCAGTGGGCTCTTGGGTCCCAGCTCCTGCATCCTGACATACCCATGGGGTGGGAGAAGAAGAGCACCTTGTGCAGAAAGGCAGTGCTGGGGCCCAGGATGGCTACAAGAGGCGAGAGCTGAGCCCGGGAAGCAGGTGCGGCTGGGCGCCGACAGCCAGGCTGCTATCTGGCCTTGGGCCCCTACTTACTGCTCCTGTCTCCCAGACCGACATTGTAAAAGCCATCGCCCGCCTCATTGAGTTCTACAAGCACGAGAGCTGTGGCCAGTGCACCCCTTGTCGTGAGGGTAAGTGTCTCATAGGAACTGGGGTCTGCTTGCCGTGGCTTCATGTGGCTTCCACCCCCATTCCTGTGGCTTGTCTCCCTGAGTGCTGTCCTCCATTCTGATTAGGGGAGACAAGCAGCCCCCTTCTTCTGTGGTTGCAGGTGTGGACTGGATGAACAAGGTGATGGCCCGCTTCGTGAAGGGGGATGCGCGGCCAGCTGAGATTGACTCCCTGTGGGAGATCAGCAAGCAGATAGAGGGCCACACCATTTGTGCTCTAGGTGATGGTGCTGCCTGGCCCGTGCAGGTACTCATTGCCCTGCTGGTGGCCCTAGGGTGCAGGTGCATCTGGTGCAGGTGGTGGCACTAGGTAAATGTGCTAGGGTAGGGGGATTGCTGGTCTCTGCGTCACACCATACCTCCCTCTATTCCCTCCCAGGGGCTGATCCGCCACTTTCGACCAGAGCTTGAAGATCGGATGCAGCGCTTTGCAGAGCAGCACCAGGCCCGGCAGGCCACCTCCTGAGCCCAGTGCCCTGGTCTGCTCTCTTGCATCCATCTGTCTGGAATGCTGGCATTAAAGCAAGTGCCCCTCACTCCCTTGTTGCTTGTTGGTGACTTTGTCCTTCAGCCAGCCACCTCCTCGCCACTCCTCATGGAGGGCTATTATCAGACATGATCCTGTCCCCCCTCCTTTTGTGTAGGATTCAGGGTGGCACGGAAGCTGGGAGGGCTGGGTCTGGCCCAGCTAAGGTTTCTGCGGTGTGGGAGACAATAGGCAGATCCGCTCTGTGAAGTGGCAGCCAGGAAGACAGTACACATGGCCAGAGAGGACAGGCTCGGGTCTGGTCAGAAGGAGATACTTTATTTTGGCTTCAGGATTTGAAACAGGTGAAGGTAGAACTTGGGGACAGGAAAGGTAGAAGATGGGAATAGCAACTGGGGCAGCCCAGGCGCTTCTGCAGCTCCAGGGTCATCCTCACTGCTATAAGGGGAGGCAGCAAGCCTGGCCCTGTGGTTAGTCACCGAGCTGGGGGGCCACACCGTCCAGCGGGTGCCACAGCTCCAGCCGGTGATCACTGCGGCCCAGGCACTCACGCCAATGGTGCAGGCGCTCTCCACTAGCCTGGCTGCTCAGCTGCACCCCACCTGCAGGAGGAACAGATCAGGAGTTAGCAGAGGCCCAAGGGGCTCGCCCAAGCACCTTGCATTCTGGCTCACCAATAAAGTCATCAGCTGTCCCTAAGTCATAGTCCCACACAGACACCAGTAGCACTGCCTTGGCCAGCTCCTCACGAGGGCCTGCATAGAAGAATTCCTGCAGGAGAGGACAGGAGGGAGAATTTGGTTTCTCACAAATTCCAAAATAGGTCCAGGCCAGGGCCATGCTTGGCTCACCTCATTGAACTCAGGATTCAAAGTCTTCCTCCGAACACTTGTCTTGTATTTAGATTTCTTGCCTGAGTTTGGATGCAGGAAACTGGTGGGGGAAGTGAATGGGTGAAGTATAGCCCTGGAGAGGTGAGGGTCTACTACCTTGCCCTCACTGCCCGCCTGTCCACCCTCTACTCACAGGCGGACGAAAGGATCCGAGTAGCCATTAGCATCCATGGGGGCCAGGTGGGCACAGCGCAGCACACCCACCAGCAGACCACCCCGCTGGGAGCTATAGCATAAGGACAGCAGGATGCGCCCACGTTCCTCCCCAGCCACCTCTGCCTCCACTTCCTCCTGCAAGTATAGGCTGTGGTCAGCCCTGTCCAGCCCAACCTCCACCATATGTCCAAGCCCCAAATATGAAAGCTCAAGTTGGCTGAAGAGATAGCAGGGCAAAGATGTAATTTTAACGAATAGCTACTCTCCTGGATTGGCTGTATCCTCAAAGACCTGAGAAAGGGAGGGGCTTATTGGGCAGTTGAGTATGTCATGCAGGGCAAGGGAACTGCTGTGCTACAAGCATGTCAGTCCCATCCTTAGTGGCCTCCAACATGCCCAGAGCCACTCCTTCAGGGCAGTTTTCCAAGGCTGGTCTCTACCCAGGGACCCAAGGATAAGTAGTTCTCTTCACCTTCAGTAGTCACTGTCTTTGCCCTTGCTGTTCTGGAAGCCAAATTCTTAATGTTGTTTGCTACAATCTGATATGCTCGTGTCCCCAACTCAAAATGCCTGGACAGCGTATGCCTCTTCTCCAACACTTAGCATAAAGCTGGACTGCAAGACCCAGCCACCTTGTCACAAGCAGTTCTCAGGAGCGCTCCATGTGCAGCTGCATGCACCATGGCGTGGTGCAAGGCATCAGGGATGAGGTTTGTATCACAGGATGTTCAGTGATGTCCACCACCCACAGGGACTTCACAGGCCTGGGGTAGCTAATTGGCAGCCACAGCAACTTTGAGCTCCACTAGGAGGCGGGCACCAGATCCTTTGCTCACAGATCCTGTGGAGGACCTGTCCCTCCTGGGCCTGCAAACCTTGTGGTCAGGTGTTCATTTCAGGTAGTATGGGAGAAACCCTGTAGTCACGTCCATTGCCTTGGCTGCTTTAGGACAACCGGCCCAGCCTGGCCTGATTATTCTTTCCTTCTACTCTTTCACCTCAGGTCACAGTCTAATACCATACTTCAGTCTACCTCAAGGTTGCTACATCTCTGCTGGTTTGTCACAGGGATCCCTGTTGGCATGCTGCCCTGGCAAGGCAGTCACAGTGCCCCTGTTCAGCTGTTAGGGCCCTGGCCATTCCTGGGGTCTAAGAGGGCTCAGAGCTCATGAAAAACAATGGCTCCAAATTCTTCAAGTCCACCTGGGTCTGGACCCCTGACCCGTCCATTCATGTCCTGCCAGATGTAGTTCAGCCTGGGCTGTCAAGGCCTGCCACCCCAACCCCTGCTCAGCCCAGTGGGCCTACCCACCTCCTCGTACAGGGACATGCCACGGGCTGTGTCCAGGCTCTTGGGCCTCTTGGTCTGAAAAAGCAGAGCAGGTTGTCACCTCAGCCATACACTGCCCAGGTGAGCTGCCCCCCTCCCCTCTGACTGCATTACAAGGCTCCAGCCACATAGCCCCACTTACCAGCCTGCGCTTCTCCAGACAGATGTCAAAACTCCTGGCTCGGTTGGGCACCAGCTTCCTCAGGGGCACTCGGAGCTCCCCCAGAGGAGGTGCTCGCCGGCGTCGCCGAAGCCGTGAGTCCTCACACACACACAACCTGATGGTTGCCCAGGTTACACTTGGCCGTGTAAGCCCCGTTCCCCAGCCCAGTCACTCCAGTCGCCCTGCCTGATTCTCACCGAAGGGTCTTGCGCCCAGCATCCTGACTGGTGAAGCCATGGTAGGTGAGTGTCTCCTCCCAGACAGGTCCCCTTGTGCCCCGAACAGTGCGAGTCCGAAGCTGGCTGGCCTGGGGGCAAAATGGGTGGGTATCAGGCACTGCACCTCCCTCTTCTGCCTTGCAGTCCTATCAACTGAGATCTAGGCCCAGGGGATGGGGCAAAGCAGGGACCCAGAGGGCAGCTACAAGATCGTGGGGCTTGCCCTTACCTTGCTGGCCCCTGGAAGTAGATTGGCTTTGACGTAGGTGTCCACGGAGCCTGTGGCTGGTGGCTTGAGGCCCTGGGAACAGATAGTGGATGTGAGATAGGCCTCTGGCCCATATCTGGGTTCCAGGGTTCCCCAACCCCATCCTTACCTTAGCCCTATGGGCTGTGCAATGCAGGGCACTGTTGTCCACATCAAAGAGAAGCGTGAATTCAAGGGTCCCCAGGGCAGCTAAGGACAGGTGACCGGTACAGTGAGTCCTGACCTTGGCTGACCTGGCCCTCCTGGGAGAGCGCCTGCCTAGTCAGTCCCTCTAGGCAAGCCTTTGCCCCATCCAGAGTTGACCCCTTGCCCTCTCCCCTACTCACTGCTGTCATCCGAGTCTGCCTCTGGCTCCTGGTCGAGCTGCAGTTGGAGTATGGAGCAGTTGGCTGTGGCTGAGGCTGGGAGCAAGTCAGGGGTACAACGCACAGGCTCGGCAAAGGGGTAGAAGTGTGGGAAGTAGTCAGAGATGAGGTGGATAGGCCGGATGGGGCCCGGGCTCACGTCAATGGCCATATGCTCCTGCATGCTCACCCGTGGCCGCCGCCAGCCCTCTGGTGCGGTGGCCTCCATGGGGGCTCAGACATGGGGCCAAGGGCTCAGGAAATTCCTCATCCTGCGCGGACTGGCGACAGAGCCTCCATACCTGGCCACCAAGATGGAACACAGAGGCATCACAGGGATCACCTGGAAGTCCTAGAACAGAGATCCCAAGGTCAAGGCAGGCAGGCAGGGCTTGGGCTCTAGTCTGGAAGGTCGGGCAGATGTGGGAGGGACCTGGAACCTAGAGTCCGCACTTGGCTCCTCACCCACTGAGCACCGCTGGCTTGGTCTGCTGCTGGCACAGTCACTGAGGGGACCTGCCGGGTGTGATGGGCAGCAGGAATGGGCACAGAATCTGGAGCTCACACCTTCCCATCTCACCCTCGGCAGCCCCTCCTGCCTCTGCCCCTCTGTTCGCACACTCTCAGAGGGAGTTATTTTTACCACCAGCATGTGGTTCTGCACCCAGGTGAGGAGGCTGGAGGGCCAAAGTGAGAAAAGGGATGGGGTGGCCGCCTGGAAGTGTGGTAAATGGGAGGAGGAGGTAGGGGGGTGTGAGAAGGGAGGAAGGTGGAGGAAGTTGGGGTGCTGGAGTGCATGTTGGGAGGAGGAGAAGATGGGAATTGGTGGGTGTGGGAAGGAGTGGGTATAGGGAGAAGGGCCCCAAAACCTAGGGCCCTGAAATTAGTCCCCCTTGAGGTGCCAGGACATTTCAGCACCCCTCTACCCCTTTCCTGGCTTGGAATATAATCCTAACCATGCTCAAGGGTTGTCCCCTCTTTCCTCACCTAGGAGGGTCTCCTTGACCTTGTCCTGGCCTTCATTTTGTGGGATCTGCCCTCCTTCCACGTTGTTCTTGCCTTCAGCCCCCCAGGCCTTGCCCACTGTGCCTACTGCCTGGACTGGCCTCTTACCTGTTTCTTCTGCCTCTGGCACCAGATCACCCCCGCAACAGACCTTGGCCAGTTTCAATCCTCAGACCCTTTTCCCCCTTTTCCCAACTTTCCTGTACTTTGAACTTTTTAATTGAGAAATAGTAACCATAGATGTTTATAGAATATAATGTGATATTTTTGACATAAGTGTCCATTATAAAAATACTAAATCAAGCTAACAAATATAACCAGTGCCTTGACTACTTATTGCTTAGGGATTAAGAATATTCAATTTTTTTTTCAGTACTAGGGTTTAGTCTAGGGTCTTTGAACTGTGCTATATCCCTAGCTTTTAACAAAAAAATGCATGGTGTTGATAAATTGCTATGTTGCCCAGGTTGGGCCCAAACTTGCAATCCTCCTGTCTCAGCCTCCCAGAGTGCTAGGATTTAATTTGATACCATGTCCAACTAAAGTCTATTTTGATTGTGCGTTATTATTAACTATGACAACCTCTCAGCACTTGGACGGCTGAGGCAGGAGGATCAGTGTGAGCTCAAGACCAGCCTGAACTGCATAGCGAGACTCTGTCACATACACACACACACACACACACACACACACACAATGACAGCCATGCTGTGCACAGATCACTAAAGTTCATTCCTCATAAAACTAAAACTTTGTGCCCTTTAACTGTTTGCCTTTCCCAGTCTCCCCACTCTGATAATCACTCAAGAAGCAGAGTCATATTTGTCTTACTTGCCTGGCTTGTTTCACTAAGTGTGTTTTCTTCCAGCTTCATCCATGTTGTTGCAAACAAGAGAATCTCTTTCCAAGGCTGAATAATATTCCACTGCATGTCTAGCCCATACTGTCATTATCAGCTGATGGGCGCAGAGGCTGATTCCACATCTTGGCTTGCGAATAATGCTGAAGCAATAAATACGAGAGTGCAGATATCACTCTGACGTACCAATGTCTGTTCCTTTCAGTATTTATCCAGAAGTGGGATTGCTGGATCACATGGTAGTACCTTAGTTTTTTAAGGACCCTCCATACTGATTTCAAAAATTGGGCCCAATTTACATTCCCACCAACAGTGTGTAGGGATTTTTCTTGTCGTGACATGCTGCTGACATTTCTTTTTCTTTTTCTTTTCTTTAACTTATTTTGTAATGCGAGGAACAGGTCCTAGAGCCTCATGCACCCTAGACAGGCGCCGTACTTCTTTCACCTTTGCCTTATTCTTCTAAGGGTATGAGGTAAAAGTCTCATGACTTTGATTTACATTTCCCTAATAATTAGGTGTTAAACATTTTTCCTATATCTGTTGGCCATCTGTATGTCTCCTTTTGAGAAATGTCTGTTTGGCTCCTTTGCCCGTTTTAAAAAGGATTGCTTTCTGACTATTGAGTTTCTTGTATAATTTGGACTTTAGTCCCTAACTAGACATATTTGATATTTTCTCCCAATATAGACTTTGCTTCTTTACTGTTGTTTCTTTGCTGTGCAGGGATTTTTGTTGTTATTCATTTGGTTGTTTTATTACAAAATTCAATCCCATATTTCTTATTTTCTTGCCTGCATTTATGGGGACTTATGGAAACCATTACCCATACCAATACCTAGAACATTCCCCCTATGTTTTTTTCTACTAGTTTTGCCATTTCAGGTATTACACTAAATTTTTTTTTCCTCTGTGTTTAGGACAGGATCTATAGAGGGTATAGGGTCTCATTACATAGATTGGATTCGTAGTGGTTCTCCTATTTTCAGCCTCCCAAGCACTGGGATTATAGGTGCACGCCACCACACTCAGTCTCAATTGCAGTCTCAGCGCACTCTGCATGGGGCTGAGCTCTTTCTCAAACAGGCGCTTTAGTCCACTGAGTTATCAGGCTGGCCCTACACTGAAGTTTTTAATATATTTTATAGATTAGTCCAGGAGGTTCATCCTCTTCCTTGGATCTGTACCCGAGGCCCTACCAATGTATCCTAAATTCATCAGGCTACATAATGGCCTCAGGAAAGCTATGTCACTAACGCTGCTAACAGAACCCAGGTTAAACTGCCTGGTGAAGAGAAACTGTTTGCCCTTGCAGGACAGTGGTGCCATGCCATTCTAGAGCTATTTTCCTTTCTCGACTAGAGATAACCTCTTTGAGAATGAGACCAGCACAGTAGAAAAGGAGCAGCACTGAGCCCCTGGGGCTAGCCATGCCTGAAGCTACCCATCTCTGGGTCTGTGATGACCATTCTTCAGATAAGGCTAGTTGGTGGGTGGAGTTTTCTATTACTTGTCCTGGATGATACTGCCCAAGAAATCTCATATCCCTATGTCAAGGTTAGATCACCACCCCTCAGCTGTCTCATAACTGATATATAATTCCACTATTATTTGTGATTTATTAGTGTACAGTCCAAACATTATCAGTGTTCTCCCCAGACTGAGCACCCCTACCCTGAGCACTCCTATCTCTGGAGAGCAGGGTGGCATCTGCCTGGAGCTGACACTGTGGCATGCATCATGCAGCATCTGGGGAATGGCTGCACTGGACTCTTATCTGGATCGCAGAGCCCAGCACAGGGGCAGCTAGGCACAAAGGAGAGAATAGGAGAAGCAGATGGAGACCTGTGCAGTGCAGCAATGAGCGGGTGGGCTTTCAAGCCAGTGAGCCCAGTTCAAATCCAACTGGGGGTGGTCCACAAGGACTCTATCCCCTGGAGCTCCAGCCTTACCAGCCAGGAACCTCACAAAGCTGATGAGAATGAAAGAAATAACTTGACACCTAGGAAGTGCCCCTGCTGTGGGAAACAGTGCAAATGAATGGAAAAGTGCCACCAGAGGCCTCAGGTTCTGCTCAAAGTCAAAGCTTCTGTACAGAAGATACAGGAGCCAAGAGTGGCCAAAAACACTTTATTCAGTCCTGAAGGGTCACTTTCAGTCACTGGATAGCTGAGGTCTGACCAGGTGAGGTCGGTAGGTGTCAGGGGCTAGCAGTTGTAGGGTGAATTCAGTGATGACAGCAGTAAGTCCCCAGACACGGTGTGGTCCATGCAGGAAGACAGGCAGTGTATAGCTGAAGTGGCCATGCTGGCAAAAGTTGGTATAACCCTGATTCTGTGTCTGCAGCAGGTGTTCCAAGGGCAGCACAAACACCTCTTCCACCTGTGGGCAGGAGGCAGAGAGAGGGTGGACAGAGGACCAGCTTCTGTATCCTTCCCCAGTGGGTCAGCCCACTTCCCTGGGCTCCCCCATTCACCTCATCACGATTGGGCCTGAGGCTCTGCAGATCCAGCTGACCCACACTGGCAAGCACTGGGGCCACGGTGGCCTTTGCCTGGGTTGGGAGGATTGTAGAAAGTCAGGGAGGTATGGCTGCAATGGGGAGTCTGCGAGGAAGACCCTACTTGCCCTCCAGAGGTTTTCGGTTCACCAGCCCGTCCTTGTCCTCAGCCGATCCATGCTGACTGACTCTGGGTCCCAAATGCACTAAGCCTCTGCAGATGGATGCGCCCACTTAGGACCTCCTGCCCTTCCCTTTATTGCCCTAAAATCTGCCATTTTTCATTCAAGCCCAGGATCAATCCCTGCCTACTCTATGAAACTTTCCTCCATCCCTGTTCCAAGCTGAGCAGAGCGGGCTCGCCCCTTCACCTGGGGCTACCTCCAGCCATTCCCTCCCCAGGTCACTGCCAGCAGACAAAGACCTGACTAACAGGCGAGTGTCACACTCTTAAGTGTGTAGAAATCTTTGATTCCTTGTCTCTGAGGTTCTGACTCCAAGCCCAGGGAAGGTACAGGGTGAGGGGTGAGGGTGGCCTGGGGCCTGGTGGCTCACCTGGTCATACACAGGCCTCATGACCCCCCACACATGCTCCTTGGGCACGTCCAGACCAAGCTCCTCCTGGGTCTCCCGCAGTGCTGTGTGCACCACGTCCTGGTCAGCAGGGTCACACTTGCCGCCTGGGAAACTGAATGGGCACAGGAAGTGTGGTCCTTGGGCTCTTGGTGAGGTTGGCGTGTGAGCCGTGCCAGAAGGCTAGCGATCTGCCTAAGCTTCAGCTTTTGCCACTACTGTGCTGTGAGGCCTGGAAGAAGCTAAGTGGAGGGGCCGGTTCATTTTCCTGAGCAATAGGGTAAGGAGGAGACCCTGGGTACTGCAGAATATAAGGGTCTAGTAGCAGGGACAAGATCCTGGGCTCAGATGCCCCACTGAAAGGAGCTGACGCTGATTCTACGGTGTCAATTAGCCAAGGCGGCCCCAAGTTTGTCCTGGGATCTGGACTTAACTCTATAGCGGTCGGTAGAGGGCGGCATCCTCGCTTTTCAGAAACAGCTCAGAGAGAGGAGTACCCAGCAGCCAGAGACTGTGAGCCCCGACATCGTGCCCCGGTAGGGCCACTGGCGAGGAGAGACAAGGGTTCCTGAGTCCTCGTCGCAGCCGCGCGCTGTCAGGTTCTCCCCAGACCCACTTTACAGAGACCAAAACCGAGGCTCGGAGGGCCTGTCTTTCTCAAGGTTCCTGCCGCGTCCGGGACTCGGGGCCGGTGTACCTGACGTCCCCTTTGTGCCTCCCGGCCAGGCGACTGGAGCGCAGCGTATACAGCAGCGCCGGGACGCCGCGCACGAAGCACAACGGCACGAGCACCGCGGCCGCCGCAGGCCGAGCGCGGAACCGGGCCGTGGTCTCTGTCAACAGCTGCCGGCAGCGCCGCTCGCCCTCCGCGGACAGAGAGTCGAGCAGCATGTCAGCGCGGCGGGGACACTGAGGACACCGGCCGGACAGCGAGGGGCGGGCCCAGGCCGCACTGGCTCCTGCGCCTGGGGCTCTAGGCTAGCTCTCTGGGTGGGGCGAGAGGCCTGCGGACAGCGAGGGGGCGGGGCCTCGCGTGCAACCGGAAGGAGTCGGAGCGGGAGCACCACTGAAGGCTGCGAGGGAGCCGGAACCAGGTGTTACCCCGCGCTGCCTGTGCCGGAAATTTTTCTCCTAGGGACCGGGGCGTGGCCTCGCAGTTTGGCCGGGCGTAGCCGGAAGGTTGCGAAGGGGCAGGCTAAGTTTCAGGGTGAGGCTTGGCCTTCGGGAGGTTACCTGGTGTGAGTCTCGCAAGGTCGGGTAACAGTATTCCCTGAACCTCTCACCAGATGTGGCCTGACACCAGATGCGGCCTGTCGACCGGACTCGGTCTTTCTGACCGCCAGGTTCGGGAATTAGGATACCTGGCACCCTCGCCGCGCGAGTAGGCCGTCCTTAGCTCGAGAGTTCCGTAGGAAGAGCTCCTGGCTGTGCAGAGCCCGAAGAGTCAAGCTACTGGGTGGCACGCACTGCCCCCAGCACACTCCAGCCACACGCTGTCCAGAGCTGTTATCTCCTTGCCGGAGTCATGATCAGATTCTCAAATCCTTAGCCTCATCCCTACCCTGTGGTCACTACCTGTCGTGGTTGTGCACCTTTGAGAACCAGATGGCCCCAGCATTGCTCAAAGCGCTTGAACATGAAATGGCATATGCCAGCCGCCGTACTTTGCAGTGTGACTTTGAACACGTTGTGTGCCTCTTTGGGCCTATTTCAAACCTCATCTGGGCACACAAAGTGAGAACCCCATCTTTCCTTGTAGGGTTTAGTTCAGCTCTGCAGTCTGGCTGTTGTCACCTTTATTGTCATGTGGAAGCCACTGAACAGCTTGATGATGACTACAGAGCTGGTTTGGAGACTGTCAGATCTAGGAATAACTCATGCCAAATGGTTTAATGTTTAATGAGGACAACTGGGTTCAGAAGAGCAACACTCAAGGCGGGATGGGAAGGATTCTTAGTTGCTGGGGTGGGAAGTAGAAGGCCTGGTTCCAATCCTGGCACTCTCCAGCCTGGCTGTGACTGGGCAGGTAGCCTCCCTCTGAGGGCTTCTAGCTGCACTGCTTTCTTTGAGAGGAGCCTGCAGAGCAAGGGCTCTGGGAGTGTGAAGGTGTGCGTGTCCAGAGTAGGAGGGTTTCCCCAGGACCTCTACCATCACAGAGGGTCCTGCCCAGGACCCAAGCACATGGTGGTGGGCAGTAGTCCTGGCCCAGCTGAGAGGGTCAGGCCTCCCTGGTTCCCATCAGCCCGGATGTTGGGGATGGAGTACGGTGCTGATCGGGTCCTTGGGATCCCAAGGTGGCTTGGGGTTTCAGGGTATGGGGCCTGGTAAGTGAGGGATCTGTAGGTGGCTGGGGGTGGCAGGGCCTCGGGAGGAGGCAGCAGCTGTTGGTGGAACCGGGAAGGGGTCCTAGAGGTGGAGGCTGAAGATTTGTTGAGGTCTGAGGGAGAAAATGGTCCAAGTGGATCCCAGGCCTTGGCTCACATCTTCAGCCCTCCGTCCAGCCTTGCTCTATCTCCTTCCCTGCCACTGTGGTCCTGAGTTGTCTATCTTGGCCTAGCTTAGCCTTTGCCCTTGCTTTCTTCTGTCTAGAATTTTCCTTTCCCTTTCCCTTCCAAACTCTTCCCAGTCTTCCAAGACTCAGCTGGGAAATCAACTGTCTCCTCCAAGCAGCCCACCTGGCAACCCCCTCCCCCTTGCTCTCAGCCCCTGGTCCCTGCCTTGTTCTTTTTCCACTGAGCCTCATATTGTCTTAGGAATCGCTGCCTCCTTGTCTGTGTCCACAGAGGTGCCAGTGGGCTTGCTGAGCATGCTGAGCATCTTAACTTCCTGGAGGCCCTGTGGCTCTGCCCACTGTGTCTGGGCTGGGACCTTACCTTTATCCTGCTCTTGGGGGCTCTTCAATAGGCAGGAACTAAGGCTGCTGAAACTCCTGGTTGGAATATGGAGCAGGGGCCGTGGAGCAATAGGCCTGAAGATGGGACAAGCAGAAAGCAGGGCAGAGAGTCAAGGTGAAGAACTCAGGCCAGGGGTAGCAGTCAGTCAGATGGTAGGACCCCAGGACAAGGCAGAGGGTGTGCTCCTACAACAGGGTGAGGGGTTGAGGGCTTAATAAATGTTTGGGGTAGAGATGGGAGGCTGGAGTTAGAGTGGCTGAATGGAACATTGGAGGCCAAACGGTACCAGGAATCTGGGTCGCTCTCTCTGAAGCCCTTGGCGAAAGGGTTGCTGGCAATTTTCAGCTGGGTGATCTATAGAGAGAAAGCACAATTACAAGCTGGTACTGAGCCAGCGAAGGATTATGGGGCCCAGAGTCAGCCACTCTGTCCACCTGAGACCCAGGAACTCTGGAGCCAGTGGACAGGAAGGCAGGGTAATGCTGGAGGCATGCCTGGGGTGCTAGGCAGGGCAAGTGACCTCAAAGCCCCAGGCCTCAGTCTTTGCCCTTGTGAAAATCGCCCTGGTCTGACCCACCCGGTGGTTCTGATAGGCCGTCACAGCTGTGAACTGGGTCTCTGTGAAGATGAAGGACTTGAAGTTCTCCTGAGCGTAGCGCTCACTGTCCTTGCGAGGGTCCACGAAGACCACATGGAAGCGGGGCTGGTATCGGTGCATGGAGTTAAGAATGATCTGTGGGAGGGGTGGAGCTGTGTTCAGGGGGTGGGATCACTGCAAACCCCGCTGAACTTGAGAATCTGAGCCCCACTGTGCTTGAGCAGCTTTGCCTGCCGTCACCCATATTCCACCTCTAAGCTTTACCATCGGAACTGTCCAGAATCTGACCACTGCCCCATCACTACCTCCATACCACCCAGACCCTGTCACTTTCCCTGAGTTCTTCAGCTCTACTCTGACTGACTTCCCTGCCTCCACCTCACACATGTGCTCACTCAGCCTTAACAGAGCACATCATAGGACTCCCTGGTTTACACTCACCCTACACGGTGAAAAAACCTGTCCTCAACCTTGGGCAACAGGCCCTGCCTGATCAGCCCTTCTTTACTGCAGCCACCACACAGAGAGCCTCCTTATGGTTCCCCAGCCTCAGGGCCTTTGCACTTGCTGTCTCCTGCACCTGGAGCAGCTCCCCTCCTGTGCATAGATTTCCTCCCTTCCTTGATTCTTCAGGTCTCAGTTCAAATATTACCTCATCTGCTTATCTTCTACTCCTCTGGCTCCTATTTCTGCTTTTCATTTGTCCATATATGACCAAATTTAATATCTCTTGGGCTTCTACCTTTCCATCTACCCTTGACCCCAGCTGTGAGCCTGACAAAGGCAGGAATCTATGTGACAAAGGAGTCAACAGGGCTGTCTTCTAGCATCTACAGGCCTGGTCTGTGCCTTCCTTCTTTCCTGGGAGAAAGTTTCCCAGCCCCGACCCACTGCCCACCTGCCTGGTCAGTTCTGTATGTCATCCAGCCCCAGCCAAGAGAGCTTGACCAGCAGCAGTGCTCAGGGCTACTGGATGCTAGGTCCTCTGGGCACCACAGAAAGCCAGGCCAGCTGGACTTTATCACTGTCAGGGCCCGGCGCTCCACCCCCTCCTCAGCTCAGACCCTCCCACTGTGGCCCAGGCCTCACGTGGCCGTTGTCATCCAGGAGGTTGTTGGTCAGCTTGAGCTTGTCAAAGGACACAATCTGGCGCATCCATTGGGCACCCTTGGCAGGTGAGTCAGGGTGGAAGTGCACGCGGCCAGGCGTGGCTGGGTCAGCCTTGCCCGCTACCAGCCAGGCTGAGCTATGAAAGGCATACCTGGGAGCAGAGGGAGGTGTTGAGGGCTGTCCACACCCCTGACAAGCTCTGCCACTACTGCTGGGCAGAAGGGCTGCCACCCCAGTGCTGCCCACCTGACCTGGAGGCCATCTTGCAGAGGAAAAGCCAAGCCTCAGATAATACTGCCATCTGAGTTCCCTGTGGCATCCCTGGCTGGTAGCAGTCAAAATAACCCCTGCTGTTCTGTCCCAGGCTAGCCCATTGCGCTGAGTTAGGTTCCTCTTGCTAGAAGCCATGGCCCCAAAGATCTAATTCCTGTTCTCAGAGCCCCAGATCTGCACCCACTACCCCAGCTGGCACAGACCTGTATCTCTTGTCGTCCAGTGGGATGAAGTCCATGAGCAGGGCATAGTCTGCCAGCGTGTCCATGCCCAGAATCTTCACCTGGAAGGTGGGGAACATTCTCCTGCAGGAGGGAGGTGCTCAGTAGCCCAGAAGTGACCCCAGCCCTGGTCCCTACCCTGCCCCACTTCCAATGCCATACCTGCCCGCCTTGGTGACAATCATCTCGGTGCCCAGCTGGTTGAATTCCTCCCACAGAGGTTTCATCTCCAGCTGAACTGTCACACCCGACACATGTGGGTTCTTGGTATTCTGGTTCGGGGTCTCAGCCATGACTTGGGAGCTGGTGCAGGGGCCTGATGGGAACAGTGTCCCCAGTGGGGTCTCCCAACTAGAGCTGCTCACAGGTGGAGAGTAGGTTTCCGAGGAAGCGAGCACACTGAGGCCAGCAGACAGGAAGGCTGAGGAGAGAGGATGTAGTGTGGCCCCCACTGCCTCGCTCACCCTGGTCATCTCCCAGCCAGCCCTCATCCTCAGATTGTCCCCACACCCCTCTTCCTCCTGGAAGCCCTCCCTACCTGCTAGGCCTGCATTCCCAGGGTTCCTCAGTCAGCATCACCTGGTGATACTAAGGTTCACTTCAGAGCTTTTCCCTAGAAAGCTCCTGGAGAGTGGACCTGTCTGCTCCCCAGGGGAATTTTTGAGTCATCCTGAGGCTATGTGGCCTTAGGCAAATTGTTTCACTTCCTGGAGCCTCAGTTTCCACACCTGTCACAAGGAGTTGTCAAGACCTACTTAGCAGGACCAATATTCGTGATGGTACAAGACCTGGAGCACATAGGTCCTTCGTAGATGACAACTGTTACAGACTATGCCTGTGTGAGGCTACAGGGAGCAGGAAGGGGCCACTCCCCAAGTTTCATGGAGCCCCCAGCTCCTGGTGCTGCTTAAGATGAGCTCAACTGAGGGGAGACCCGTCCCAGACCTTAGAAACATGCCCAGTCCCGCCTCCAGAAGCCTAAAAGCTTTCGTTCCCCTCTCTTCATTCTTTTCTACAGATCCTGTCTTGATGTGCAGCCTGGACACACTGTGGCCAAAAACTTTGCCACCCTCCAGATCACAATCAGAATCAAGACAAGATGGCTGTCTAGAAAAGAAAGGAAGAAAAAAAATAATCCAGCAAATTAATGAATGATGAGGCTGTGGAGAAATTGGAACCTTTAATGTGCCATTGGTAGAAATGCAAAATGGCATAGCCACTGTGGAAGATGATACAGCAATTCCTTGAAAAATGAAAAGCAATCAGGCAGGGGAGATGAAGGCAGGAGGATGGAAAGTCAACCTTTTTCTTTTTAATAAATGGAAAGTGCTAGAGATGTAGCTCAGTGGTAGATTGGGCCTAGGTTTGATCCCTGATACTGAAGAAAAAAAGATTACCATAGGATTCAACAGTTCCTCTTCTGAGTCTATACCCAAAATAGACTGAAAGTAGGAACTGAAACAAAGATATTTGTAACCCCTGGCTCAGGGCAGCGTTATTTGCAAAAACCAAAATGTTAAAGCAAACTGTGTTCATGAGCAGATGAATGGATAAATAATGTCTGAGGTGCAGACATTCGGTGGAATATTATTCATCTTTAAAAGGAGGGACATTCGAACATGGGACATGGAGGGGTCAGGAAATCACTATGACAAGGAAAAAAAGCTGGGCTGGTGGGGTAGCTCAGTGGCGTAGAGCATGTCTGGCAAACATGAGGTCCTGAATTTTAAAAAAAAGTGAAAAAGTTCAAACACAAAAGGGTGAGTCCTGCAGGATCCTTCTCATAAAGGATACAGAAGCTGAGAAGTAGGAGGAAATGGAGAGTTGCTCAGTAGAAACAGTTTCAGTTGTGCAACATACAAAATACTGTGGAGAGGATCACACAGTAGTGTGGATGTACTCAATGCCCCTAAGCTACAAGTCTAAAAATAGTTACAATGGTAGATTTTGTTACATATATTTTACCACAACCTGATTTGAATTTTTTTTTCTTGTATTATGGCTGGCTCATCCTGTCCTGGGGATGGGGCTGGCGCAGCATGTGGTGCCGGGAATTGAACCACCATCCCCGTGGTTGCCTAAGCTTGCCTAAGCAGGTGCTTTGGACCGCTGAACCACCTTGCTGGCCCCACAACCTGAAATTTTAAAAGGGAAAAGAACTGAAAACCAAAAGTATTAGCTCATAATGCCCCATGAAGGATTGAGGACTTGTTACACCACAGAAGCCAGGAGTGAGGGGACGAAGTTTGCATTTCCAGAAGTCCTGGGCTGAGTGGCTGTGAGGCATTTACGTCATCATAAAATCATGGTCATCCCTGAGAAGAGGGGAGAGGTCGGGGGTTGGGCAGGTGGCTGAACTGGTTGATGGAGGGTGGAGGGAGATCCCTAGGAGCCACCATACCAGGAGGTACCAGAGGCAGTTCGGGGCCAGAGCTGGCTGAGTGGGTGCCTGCTGAGTATGTGGGGTCCAAGGTTTAGGGCCATGTCCTCAGCACTGCTGAGACCTGTGGGTGAGCAGTGACACCTCGCGGAAGCCTCTGTGATCTGAAGAGGACAGGCGTGTCAGGTCTGAGGACTCTGGCACAGGATGGCTGGGTGGGCTGATGCCCCCACCACCCAAGGCCATCTGCTCAGCTACCTGTGCCAGCCAAAGCAGAAGGGCTCGCGGCTTCTCCTGCCCTGGGATCTGTGCAGGTGGTCGCTGGCCCAAGCCTTCTAGGGGTCACCCTTTGCCAGTCCAGTCTATGTGTCACCCTTCAGCACTTTCAAGAACTCGGGGAAGGGGACCGTCCTCTGCTTCAAACCTCTAGAAGCCAGTACAGAGCTGACGGTTTTCAGGGAAAAGGAGCACCCGGTCTGGAAGGGAAGTTACAGGATTCTTGTCCAGCACCTGCTGTGAGTCTCAGGAGGCTGAGGCCAGACAGGGCAAGGAATAGGCACAAGAGCACACACGCCCAAGGTGGCTCTCATCTCCCAGAAGTGACAGGGCTCCTCTGCCTCTGGTACTCCCATTATTGCACCTGGGAGACTTCAAGCCCCTCTGAGACCACAGGATGGGGAGCCCCTGCCCCACCCTCTTGCCTCTGTTGTAGTCCCCACTCTGCCCCACCCACCCTAGAGTCTGAGCTCATCCATGAGGCTGCCTCTGCTGCCCGCACCATACCTGCCATGGGGACAGGATGTCCACCTCCTGGAGAAAACCTCTCGGCTGGACCAGGGGTAGAGCTGCCACTCAAGGGGCCCTGCCTGCCACAGGGGTGGCCAGGTGCTCTTGTCTGCTTATCCCCAGCACCTAGGCTCAGCGCTCAGGCAAGCATGGTCGGTCCTCGGTCCCTGCAGGACTGTCTTTCCCTCCACGATCGCCCTCTGTCCACGTCCCCCGGCTGAGGTTTTGCCACCTGAGTGGGGCACCCCGTCTTCACAGGTGAGATCCTGGCTTTGGAGTGTGCTGGGCCCTGCTCCAAGCCACCTTCAGACTGCAGTGTCTGAGGCTGGGCCACCAGCTGGGCTGGTCCAGCTGTGGGGCGGGCCCATGCAGGAGGGGGGTAGGTGGGAAGGTTCTGACGTTTCAAAGCCCCCCTCTCTCCCTCCCCAGCTTCTTCTCTTCCCAGCTGAGAGCCCCCCAGCTATTCCTGATCAATGGGCTCAGGCACAGGTGGGGGTGGGGTCCCCATCTGAGGACAAGCTGGGTGTCCACAGGGGCTCAGGCCTGGCTGGCTGGAGGGGTTGGGGCTACTGAAGCCTTAGGGAGATTGGGAGGCAGCAGTAGTGTCGGCAGATGAGGACTGAGTGGCAGAGGTGGCGCCCTCCCCCGAGATCCAGACCTCCAGATTGGACGCGGCGGGGCCTGTGAGTGTGATGTGGTGGGGAGGGGAGCAGGGAGCACGGGGCCAGCAGCAACGCTGAGAATAGATCATGGAACCCCCAGTCCAGGTGGGAGGGAATTCAGGCCCTCTTGACAGCTCAGCTCCATGAACAGGAAAATGCTGGCCGGCCCCTGGCTGTCCTTGTGCCTCAGTTTCCCTGACTAACCTCAGTGAATAATCCCTTCTGTTGGGGTGCTCAAGCCCAGCCTGGGGAGCAGTAAGCCTTCCCCTTCTGGAGCTGGGGGCAGTGCCCTCAAGTGATGGTGCTGCTGTAGCCACCACCAAGGCGGGAGTGGAGACTTTGTCCCTCTCCAGCCTGACCCAGCACCATCTCCAGGCTGCCCCCACCTGTCCTGGAGCCAGGCAGAGAGGGTGGGGTGTTCTCTAAGCTAGTGTCAGTCCTTTGGCTGAGGTTGAGGGTTCTATGAGACCTGTGCCAAGTGCCAAGAATAAGTCACCTAGCTGCACTGTCCGGGTCAGCTGACACCGTGAGGGAGGGTCTCAGGCATATGCTCAACTGGGAGACCCAGGCCAAGACCGTTGAGAGGTGGGTGCTGAGATGTCTGAAAAGGGTACGTGCAGGAGCTTAGCACTGGAGGGGCAGCTTCTCTCTGAGTGTGATGCTCCAGGGCCTCAGGCTGGGCAGACCCACTCCTGCCTGTGGCTCAGCCCCCCTAACCCCAGACTGCCACCTGCAGAGATGGGAGGATCCCACATGGAGAGAGTGGAGCTCTGCGCAAGAGGTGCCACCCAGCAGCGCCCAGGGCCCACCATGGGGCCCTGGTGCAACCATGCCACTGTGTCCCAGGACTCACAGCATGGCGGGTGGGGAATGAGAGACGTGATAGGGGCGCTAGGGGTTCCTTCCGTTCTCAGTGGCTCCTCCTTAGCCCAGACACGCAGGTAGGCCAGCCCCGAGGTTCTCTTGCCTCCTGATAGGTGTGGGTACACCTTCATCCGTGTGGTGGAAATGTCTGTGTGTATGCCTGCCCCTCCTCCTGGCTGGCCCTTCCTGCCAGAGGCGCCTTCTGGCCCCCTGCCCCCTCATCCATCTTGCCTGCCAGCCTGTCCCTGGTGCCCCAGCATCCTTCACACCTTCTCATCTCACCGCTCAATACCAGGAGGCAGCGGTGCAGCAGCTATGGCCGCAGGGAGATGGATGGCCAAGCAGGGAGTGCAGGGGGCTGCAGGAGCGAGGCTGTGAGGGGGTGGAGCTCTGGGCGCTGAGTCTGCATCTCTGCCCAGCAGGATGGGGCCCTGGCTAGGCTAGGCTCCATCCTGGCCTGCCTAGTTTGTGGATGCCTCTAGGTAACCTTATGAGAACAGAGGGAACCCTATGGCCAGCTTGACCTCTGACACTAGTGTGAGAGGTCTGGGGATGGTGGAGATGATGGGGATAGCATCAGTTTTCCTCTGCTCCCACCATGGGCACCTCCTCTGGGTGCTCTGACAGCTGGAAAGCTTTCTGGGTGTCTCCAGCCCCAGCTCTGAGGCCTCCTGAACCACTGAAGCATTGAACCTATTAAGCACTGGGAAATACACATCTGGGCTGTTTGCCTGGACACACAGAGCCCTTCAGAAGAGCACCCAAGGCACTAGGGCTCCTTGAAATGTGTGCGTGGGAAAATGCACACACAGCAACAGGCACTCTGCGTAGGCATGGGCACGGACATGCACATACAGGGACATATACCTGTGCTCCCCCATGCTGACCATCTGGCCCAGGACTGTAGGGATTAAGGCCTTCTGGGTTGTGGGTTCCTCTGGAAGCTCCTCTTTTGAGAGGAGACCAAGATAGTCTTCCTCTGCATCCCCAGCACACTATGAGGTCTACCTCCAGGCATATGTGAACAACTGTGAGTACAGAGACAGCAACCCTGGTCACAGGACACACAGCATATGTCATTAGACCTGCCCCAGGCCCTACGGTTACTCCTCCCTCTATCAATCCACTTTCCTAGTCAGAGGGGGTATTCATGACAGAAGACATGAACCATGGGCCTCTGAACATTTTCCATTTTATAACAGAAAACTGAGGGCTGGTGTTGGGCGGCCTGACAAAGAGCATAGCGTACGGGCCCCTAGGCTTAGCCCTGTGCCTTGGCACCCACTGTTCAGATGGGAAGGATGAGGCCAGGCAGATGTGGCTAGGTTAGTGGGCAGGGCTAGGGGTCAGCACAGGCAGGGCAGGTATTGAGACTGTGAGCTTCTCTGTCTTTATGAAGGCGATGTTCTTCTCATAGTAGGCAGCCTCATTAATGAAAACGGGGTACACAATGGAGTCCTCCTCATAGAGCACGTCCTTGCCGCTAAACATCTGGAAGATGGGTGTACCAGGCAGCAGAGGCTTGAAGTCCTGATCCTGGAGAGATAGACAGGACTAAGGCTGCTGGAACTGAGGTGCTTCACAGCCCCAGCTAGTGACGTCCAAGAGATGCCCACTCATCCATAGCCCTGCCTCCCCACCCTCCTCTTCCTTGCTTCACATGACAAGGCATCTGGTGACATGCCAAGTGACTGCATGTCTAGAAATGTAGACATTAGTCACCTTGGAAAGACAGCTGTATAACCTAATGGTTATGGGGACAGGTATTTCAGTGTTCAAAGCCTGGATTCCAATTCTTATTTGATGTCTGACCCTGAGTAAGTTAACTTTTGTGTTCCTTATTCTCTTTGTCTATAAAACAGGGATAATTTTTCCTATGATTCTGAGATCTAACTAAGCAGGTTAATAATGCTTAACACATAATACAGTACTGTCAGGCCACTTAATGAGGGCGTTAGTTCCAAGAATGTGCTGTTAGGTGAGTTTGTCATTGTGAAAACATCACAGAATACAGTTTTATAAATTAAGATGGTCCTAATGTCACTGAAATGTGTACATGACTGGTTGTTGTCCTGTTTTGTTTTCAGTATTGGAAACTGAGCCTAGAGTCTTCTCACTAAGATATATTCAGCCTTTTTATTTTTTAGAGACAGAATTTGACAAAGTTGCCTTGAACTTTTGATCCTCCTGCCTCAATTTCCCTGAATAGTGGAGATTACAGGTGTGCCCTACCATACCCGGCTATATGATCGTGATTTTTAAAGTAAATGACCTAAAATGACCACTAACATCTGCAAAGTAGATGCACAGGGCTGGCTTAAGACTGTCCAGCCTCAATTCACTGAATGGATGGTGTCCCTGCTCCAGAATATCATTTCAGGTAAGGTAACAGCTGAAGATAAAACTTGCAGAGAATAGAGTTCTGGGAACTGCACAAGACCCTATGCAACAGAGACCCTGGTGTGGTTCCCAGCCATTGACCCTCTGCCCACTGGGGGAGGATTTCTCATCCTGGAACACTGCGGAGGGAAGGTGGTGAGGGGATGTGCTGGACTATGGCTCACAGGCATAGGAGCACTCAGGAATGGGCTGGAAAGCAGAGGGGCTTCTGTCACTGCAGGCCAGTTGGGTGGGGCCTGCTCCACATGCCCTCCCTCCTGTTGCCACTCCAAGCTCTTCAAGGGGCTGTGGCCCCCAGTGCTGGACCTGAGTATGGGAGTCCCAGGGAAGACAAGAAGGGGTCTGGAGCTAGCCCCCCATTATTCTCTGGATTCTGAAGGCTGAGGACCTCTGGGAGGCCTGGTCCCTCCTCTAGGCCTGCTTTCCCCCTTGGCCCCAGGAGGTGACCTCAGTACCTTCCAACTGCACACACCTGGATCTGGGGATGCACCATGCCAGCCAAGTCTCCGGTCTCCGTGCGTGGAAATTGCATGCTGTTCAGAAATCTGTAGGCCTCCATCTCAAAGGCTGGAAAGGCTGTGCCTGTTTAGGAGGTGAGGTGGCAGCTCTTGTCTCTCTAGGAGCTCTGGGAGTCAGCTCTCCCTCTGGACCTCAGTTTCCCTGCCTTGGGATCTCACCCTGGTTGAAGAGCTCAATGAGGTCCAGAGTAGAGGCCACTAGGGATTTCATCTGGGAAAAAAGTTTGGCCTGCAGCACGCCCTGGGGCTGGGGTCCCAGCTCTATGCCTGGGGACCACAAAGAGAGAGGTCACATAGACATCCTAGGGTTTGCAAGCCCCAGGTTGCGGTCCCCCACCCCTATCCTGTCTCTGTGAAGCTCCTCCCCTTATCCCACCACAATCCCTGGGTCTTGGCTTCCTGAACCATGGCCCTGCCCCCTTTATTCAGCCCCGGTTCCTTCCCCCAGACCCCAGCAGCCCACTCATTCCGTGTTTGGCCACCGTGTCCAAGCTGAATGCTCTGCTCTCAGGTATCTGGTGCATTAAGATCCGGGAGGGCAGCTCAGAGTTCTGCAGCTGGAGGTGGAAGGGGCAGATCAGGGACCCAAGCCCACTTAGGAAGAGAAACTGAGATAGGGCAGGGCAGAGCAGCCCTTTGCCTGCTCTGGGCCAAGAAAAGAACTGGAGTACCTGGAGGTAGCAGCCCTGGGACTGCTCCCCAGAGAAAATTAACCCAGGGGAAGGGGCTCGTGTGGCAGGGGCTCAGTCCTCTCTTCCTTCTTCCCCAACTGCCCTCTCCTCTCCCTGCCCTCTGGGGACCGCATAAGTTTGGAGCCACCTGTAGGCGGTGGCACAGGTGCAAGGCAAAGAGGTCTGCTTCATTAACGATGAAGCACGTGTCCATCTTGGCGGTGGTGTTGTGCAGATCGAGGATAAAGTCAAAGGCCTGGCTGGAGTTTCTGGGTCCCAACAGCTGGTTCAGTTCCCGGGCTCTTGTAACCTCATAGGGCTCATCTGGTGTGGCACTGGCACTGTGGGACAAGAGCAGAGATATAGCCCAGCAGGCACAATCAGCCTGCGGTGGGGAGGGGGGAGGTCCTTTGGGGAAGGGACAGGTGCAGCTGGCAGGAGACAGGGCAGGCCAACGGCTCCTGCTCCGCTCGTGCCTGTGCTCTCCTTCGCCCCCTGCTTCACTGTGAAGGGCCAGCCCAGGGTTGGGCCTGCCACGTACCCTTCAGTCTGCCCTCACCCCAACCACTTCTCCCAAGCACCCTGTCTGTTGCACCGCCAGGCCTTTGTCCTAGCTGGGCCCTCTGCTGCAAATTCAGTCTCTCTTCTCTCCACCTGACTAACTTTACTCACATTCCGGGACTTGGGCTAGAGGCCACTTTTGCCAGGAAATCTTCCCTAGCTGCCCCCGGCCTAGCTCCATGCTGTGTGTAGCTTGCCCGCTCCTTCACAGCCTCCTGCGCTGTGATTGCTGGGCTCTTCTCTGTGTCCCCCCAAAAGCTGAGGCCAACACCTGGGTGCTATTTCCCGTTGTCTCATCTACTAGCCAGGGCATGGCCTGCAGGTGGGTCCCAGTGAACACCCCCTGAAGGAGCCTGGGCAGTGCCTGGGGCACAAGATCACAATGCATCTGATCTGAGGGCAGGATGAAGTCTGGGGAACCCAGACAGCCCATACCCAGCCCGCAGTCGAGGGCATCCTAGAAGAGGTGACATTGATCTGGACTTCTCTAAAATGAAAATCAAGGACCAGGCAATGCAGGCTGAGAGATAGGAGAGCAGAGCAGAGGGGCAGCTGGAATGTAGCACTCACGTAAGGAGGACATTGGTGAAGCTGCGATTGAGGTCACAGCCTATGTAGCGGCGACAGACGGCTGTGGCTTCTGGGTTGGCCAGCACAGGCACAGCAGAGAAGCTGGCTCTCTGCAGCTCCGTGGGATGACGTAGCCAGTGCCGGGCCAGGTAGACACCACACATCTCATTGCCGTGGGTGCCCCCGGTCACAACCACACGGCGCAGGGGCTCCTGGGGCACAGGCCTTGAGCACATCCTGTGTGAGGTACGACACCTGGTGGGTGGGCAGATATAGGAGATGGGCACAGGCACAAGGCTTGGTGCCCAGAGCAGGTTTGGTGGTAGTGAGCCCTCTAGGGGCTGAGGAGTCCATGCTGAGCAGGGCGGCTATTTGTCCAGAGGTGTGGCTGGCTTCAGATCTGTCCCATCTGCACCCCAGAGGCACAGCTCAAGGGCACCCCCAGCCTAAAATGTGTCATGTCTGGTGCTTAAAGTGCCTCTTTTTCCCCTTCCTCTCCTCCTCTGGAATAGCTTTCTACTCCATCTGGAGAGAAGCCCAAAGGGGCCCAGACATTTGGGGACATGGACATACACTGACCAAGGCACACCTACAGAGGAGAGTTGTGCCCACTGTACAAGTGAGAAAGTTGAGGCCTACATAGGGAGCAGAATGTGCCACACCAGCTAGCTGTGGCATGTCTGGGTTCCAGGTGACTCCTGAACCCTCTAGCTACTCCTTATGCTTCTCTGAGCTGGCACAGGGGCCTTTGGAAGGAGGCTTCTTACCTGCCAGTGAAGGCCTGGTCTCCCAGATCACCAGGGCTGGAGTGTCGCTGCTAGCCACGCAGTATTTATGTGTCCAAGATTACAGGGCAAGAAGCGTTTGTGCTGAGTGGGAGGCCAGCAAGGGGTGGGTGGTATGGACTGAGGTCCATCTGGCCAAAGGTCACAGTATTGGCCCCACCCCACCCCCAAGCTCCATCCCATGCACCATAGCCTGAATGGTTCAGGTCCTTGCCCTCTGCTCTTCCTCTGGGAACAAGGACAGCCCTGCCGGCAAGGCCCCCAGGACTCCCACTGGAAGCTGTATGTGGCCGTGGAGACTTACTTGCTGGAATACCTTGAAGACCTGATGACAACCTCCCCAGGAGGCTCTGGCTCTGCTGACTGCCAGGTCACAGACCACTGCACAGCATGCAGTCAAGGGTGACAGCGGGGACCTGGCCCAGGTACCACTGGCTGGTCGGCGGGGCCCTCTCGAAGAGGCACCTTTACTGAGGCTACTAAGAGGTGGGCCAGCTGTGGGGCAGTGACTTGGTTTTGGCCCCTAGGGCACACCATGAAAGTTCACATCCAGATATGGGCTTTGTAGATAAATTAGAAGACCTAACAGGAGGCAACCGGAGACCTTGATCTTCTGTGTCCTCCACAAACTTTTTTTGAGCTCAGCCAACACTGTCAAACTACCATGATCTCACTAAAGGATTCCTATTTGCTGTTAGTTAAAAATAAAGCCCTGATACATTTTTATTCTTTCTACTGCGTGCACTGTCTGTTTTCTTTACAAATGCAGCACAATAAACAAAGTATTTAATAACCTAAAAAAAAAAACAAAAACAGATATGGGCTTTGTTGGTTACTGGAAGAGGAATCCCCCCAACTCAGCTATCACCTCAGTCCTTGTAACTTCCTCAAGGCAGGGGTCACCTTCATCCTAAAGTCTGTGCTCGAGGGCTTTAGGATTAGCTCAGTGGTTTAAGCTCCTGTGTGGACAATCCCAGTCAGGTACAGGGTATGTCGGTTCAATCTTCACACCCACCTTTAAGGCAACCTGAGCCAGCCAAAAAAACAAAAACAAAGCAAAACAAAGAGCATTTCTAAAGGTTGTGCTCTCTGTGGGCTTAGCATTTTAGGGTTCTTTGATGCTTTAAACAAAATCTCATATGCCTATAATTTCGGCACTCAAGAGACTAAGGCAGGAAGATGGCAAGTTCAAGGCCAGGGTGGACTCCAAAGTAAGACCCTATCTCAAAACAAGCAAGCAAACAAAAACTTCAAAATATTTTACCCAGTACTTTTAGTCACTTTATAGGGAAAGTATAACTAAAATTACCCCATTTTTCTGTTTTACGAAATGACTTACAGACCCATTTTACAGATGTGATGTGAAAATTGAGACTCAGACAAAATTCACATACACACAGCACACTGGAGGCAGGCTGGGATTGCAAGCCAGCATGTCCAATCTGGTCTCATCTCCCTGCTGGCTCAGGGGAGGGCAGGGGAAGGAGGACCAAAGGAAAGTTCCCTGCACATAGCCCACGTGCCTGTCACTCCCACCTTCTTCACCTGTTTGTGAGCAAAAACCAGAGTCCAGAGGTCACTGGGCAAAAAACTAGACCATGTTCAGCCTGGTTATTCATTTCTTCTCCTCCTCCTCCTTCCT